>ML794436.1:667235-689310 GCA_009831015.1 Picea engelmannii | reverse complement strand
ACTGTTTGTGTCTAGACTCATGTACCAGTCTAGTGCGCGGTCTCTTAGCGTAATCGCTAACTGCACAAGTTTGGTATCTTCATCAATGATATGTTTTTCTTCCCAGATATTTTCACAAATGAACAAATGTTTCTCAGGGTCTTCTGCTGCTTCTCCTTGAAATTCGGGTAACCTGATGGTGGGATCGTGTCCTGCCATTTTTAATGCTGAACTACTACCTCCGCGTGGTGTAGATACTTGACTATTGCTGCTTGAACTGGCTCCTTCAGTTGATGTTCCTTGTGTGGATTTACTTCCTGCTGTCTAACTGCTTTGGAACTTCGGTTGTCTAAATGGTGGTGTTCTCTTTGGTGTATTAGTCATACATGGGTTTATGGGTTCCACACTGGCATTAATATGGATAGGATGGTTGCCTTCTCCTCCCACTCTTGGACCTCTCGTCTTTTGCTCATATGTTTCACGTAGGATTTCCTCAATCTTCTCCACAGCCCGAAGATCCTCTACCTCTTCCTCATCACTCACCAAGCCTTCCCTCGTGGCTATAGATCTCTTCTTGGTATTAACCTTGTATTGGTAGGGTGCTCCGCTATGCATCTTTTCCATTGTCACCAAGATCCACTTGATCTCGTTGTCATCCATATTGATCAATTCCAAGGGTTCCTCCTCTTTCTTTCCCTTATCCTTTCCTCCTTCCATTTCTCCTCTTTCTGTTAGTGCTTCCCCCCTTCCCCCATGCATGCAGTTTAGCTGTCTGATTCCATTGTCACTACACCTTTGTTATATATCAATATCTTAATCGAAGTATAGAGTTATCGAATGTATCTTCCTCGAGGTCCCAATAGAAACTCTTTCTCCGTTGCGTTGTACGACTTCATTGTGTCTACTACAAACTCTGTGATAAAACCTACCTTAATACTATCAAGCCAAAAGTCTACTGCACGAGTGAAATTGTTGTTGGTCTACTGAAGATGCTCAATCTGTACTGGGGTCCACTCTAACTGTCTAATTTAGTTCATTGTGTGGTTATCCTTCAACCTTAGTATACAATCCTGTAATAGATGTGGAAAATCACAGAAAAAGACTTCGTGTAAATCAGTAAACACGTATTTCTCAAGATATTTGCGAGGTGTTAGTATGGGGTTTCTATTGTATTTTTGTGAAAACTCTAGCTCCTTAGTTCTTAGCCAAGTTTCAATATCTGCTTTTGTGGGATTCCACGGCCTCAAAATTCCCTCCTAATGGCTCATTGGTCTCTTCCCTAACCTTTTCTTAATCTTCTTCCAACCGATCTTCAAGTTATCTTCTCTACTCAATACCCTCTTGTTCCTACCAATGAAAACATAACCATTTGTTGGTTACTTCTCTCCTATATTGTCTGAGTTTATTTACCCAGGGTTCATGTCTGTTCGGGGTTCCAACAAAGCCTGTAAAACTATCGGCCCTCTTGATAAACTAGAAGGCAACGCAACACACAAAATGCGTTGTTTAGTCTCACCTGAGAAATATTTAATGGGTGGATGTAATACTCAGGTGTTTACAACCTAGGATTGAGTATGAGATAAGTGGGCTAAATATTGAACCATTATTATGACTTGTAAATGAAACCTACTGTTATTCACGATTTATGCAGTAATCCATAGGCTTATTCCTTCAGTATTGCAAAAGCACTTAAACAGGCTATATAATAATTTGTGCATTCAACATAATAATAAATGCTTCAGACAATAGAGACATATAAACATTCATCACACAACACAGATATTACCGTGGTTCACCCTCTCTTGGGGCTACATCCATAAATATTTGGCTCTCAGATATTTTATTATTTTTGTTCGCATCTACAGTGTCGAGCACTTACAACTCCCCTCTGATGGGTAGGATCTATATGAGGCGAACAATATTGCACCAAGCTCCTCAACCTACGATCTAATCCTCAAGATCTACCTTCTCTCGTCTCTTCTAGCTCAACAACTTACAAAATAGGGCTTACATCAAAAGATTACATATCGCATCAACTCATGCGTAACTTACAACAACATAATAGTACTCCAAAGTGAACCGACCATGATGCCTAAACATATATATTTATACATTCCGATCTCTTCAGTCGTTTACAATGCCTTACCAAAACCCTAACCCTACCATCGTTAGGTATTCTTTTGCATGCGCGCGTGTTGTTCTTCCTTCTAGCTGTCGCTTCCCTTGTTCACGCCTTCCTTGCATGCGCCCGTGCTATGTTTCCTTCTAGCTGTTTCTTCTCTTGTGTTGCAAAATAGATCGTAAAAATAACCAAATTTTCTAGTGCAAATTCTTGTGCTAACAGGTACGATGTTATACTTGTTGGAAGTTAAGGTTTGTGACTAATCTAGGAACTAGTCCCAAACATGTGTTCGAGATAAAACGGTTATATCTGAATCTTGGTAGGTCCAAATTGACTTCCACTTATTTCATTAGAAGGAGAACATATCATGATATCTAAGGTCTAAGTTTTAGAATAAAAAAAAGGAATATTGAGCTCATGGAGAATCTTACAAGTTTGTTGATTTGAGGTACAATTCTGAGTAGTTTTGTATGCATATTTAAGAAGTGATTTTGACATTTTATTTGAAGGTTAATTTGATCCTGTATAATCATTTAAAATATTCCAAGGGGATTGGTGTCTCCTTCTAGTAGGTGTTGGAAAACTCAGGGAATGGGAGCTTCCTTCAAGTTGGTGCTTGTAAAATCTTGAAACTACTTAAGAAAAGTTTATGTGGTTTTCTCCCAGTTGGGTTTCCATGTAAAAAATTGTGTGGAATGTGTATGCATTTATTTGATGATGAATGACATGATTACTTGTTAATTTTTATGTATTTCTTGAAGGTTTAAATTGTTGAAATAATTCTATACTGATTCACCCCCATCCTCTCAATATTCTTGAATATTCTAACAGAAAATAATGTGGATCTAGATTTAGGCGTATATGGAAACATGGGTCAAAGGGAAGTATAACTTGGCTCTAACATCATTCCTAAAATTGATATTACTATCCCTTATACTCTTAGAAAGAGATTTATGAAGAATTTAATGGGCTCAAGTGTCGAAGGAGAGGTCTAAGTAGTCCCTCTAAAAGACTCGCTTTGGATAGATTGGTTGTAGTCCATAAACCCGATGTCTTCTTGATACACGAAACAATGGATGAGGCTAAAAATATTATGGAGGGTTTGAGTAAATTATTTAGGGAGTGGGGTTTCATTGCAATTGATGTTGTGGGTAATTGTAGTGATGTGCTTATAGGGTGGAGGAAATCTATTTCCCTGTTCAATCTATTGTTTGATACAAGTATTTGGATATAATTTTATTTTAATGATATTGATCATAGAATCTCATTTATAAATTGTGATGGCCTATATGACTGTAGGGAGGAGTTATGTAATTTTTTTTTCTTAATTGGACTACCTAAAGGGGGATAATGGAATAATTGGTGGAGTCATTAACTTTACATTGAGAAAAGTCAAGGTGTGGATGGTCTTTGTTGGAGTGGATTGTGAAATAGATTTATTCAAGCATAAGATATAGGAGGAAGGTTTTGTTGATTTGGAGTCAATAAAGCTCATGTCTACCTAGAGAAATAATAGTGTTGGGGAATCCAAAGTCTCAAAGAGGCTAGATCAATTTTTATTTTGGATAAATTGATTAGTGATGTTGATAGAATCCAAACTTGGGTGGATTCTAGGGGAAATTCTAATCAGAGTCCCATTCTCATCTAGATCAAAAGGCAGGATGATAACATTGTTGGTCCTTTCAAATTTAATCCATGATGGTTAGAGGAGGAATAATTCCATGATTTAGTTAAAAAGAAATGGGTGGATTATGATGTAAATAATACAGATATGCAAGTAATCAATTTTCTAGGGCTTTGAGGAAGGTAAAATAAGTTGTGGGATTATGGGTTGTTTATAAAAGGAAAGAGAAGGTTGGGGATAGTAGATTGGTATAAAAGAAGGTAGGTGATTTGTTTGATCAGAATGTGGATGGAATTTTCCATGTAGAGGAGGTGTTGAGCTTCAAGAACTTAGAAATGAGGAAGAGGAAACCTTTGGCGTGGAGAGGGGCTAAGTGGAAGATGAAGAAAAGGGTGGTGTGGCTTATGAAAGGCGATGAAAAAATAATTTTTTCTCATAATTTTTTGAACCATGGAAAAACTATTAATATAATCTGGGAGCTTTGAGATCAAGCAGGGAAATCTATTAATAACTCTCCAATATTTTCAGCTATGGGAATGACACACTTCAATATCCATTTATAAGAAGCTTACTTGGGAGAATATATTAAAGTTCCTAATTCTAACGTCTTATTTTCCTAGATTTGTAATTGAAGAGGAAAATAATATGATGTTGAAGGAGATAACCAAGGAAGAATTGAAATACTTTTTGGATTCATTCAATAAAAATAAAATTCTAGGCTTAGATGAGTCGAATATAGATTTCTTCCTTAGCTTTTATGATATGATGTAAGAGGATATATTGATAGTTGTGGTGGAAGTTAAAAAATTCTAGGAAAGTTATGGGAGCTATGAAATCATATTTTCTTTCTTTGTTCCCTAAAAAAGATAAACCAATTTCAATTTCTTTTGATGAGTTTCAACCTATTTCTTTATGTGCCAAATCATCCATGATACAAGCCTAAAAAAAACATAAAAACATACCTTTACTCATGAAGAAAAAATGATGTACATCATCATAGACCAACATACCAACCTGGTGCATATCATATTCAACAAACACAAGATAACATCTTCAATGTATTTTACCTCAAACTCGCTAGACGAAATCTAGTCATCTAGCGGGGCCTCGTGTGACAAGACTCAGTCAACCCATGTGGGTGCCTCATAGGATTCCCTAAGCCTGATCCACGGGGGTCAACTAAATTAAGGTTTTCAAAAACCCTTCGCTCTCCTCTATAACTCTGAGACCTTTGTCGTTTCTCCACTGCTTCAGATTGGGATCCTCATATTTTCTACCTTAGATTCACTAAGAGATCACTTGATAGATAGATATTCAATGAACTTGTGTATACAAATGAGAGGCTCCTTGAATTGTATTTATACTTTTACAAGTGACTTCTTTAATTGACTTTAGGGCTGACTTGTAATATCTTTTTGCAACTACTTTATCTTCTTTTCTTTAATTTGGGGGCCAACTTGTCACTTCTTGTTACAACCATTTATGGGCTTCTTAACCATACTTCGAGGCTTCTATATTCAAGAGGGCATATCTCCCCAATCGTGAGGAACCATGTGATGTACCACCGACAATTTGAAACGACGTGATGAGGACTATCAATATATGGATATGTTATATGCATTTGTAACATCCTTCATGGTTTTCTTCTTCAATCAACTTCGGGCTTCATGACCACACTTCCGAGGCTTCTTAACCACTTAACTATTTGGCCATATTTTGAGGGCTTCTTGTATACTTCTTCAAAGCGTATTCCCATGAGGGCCATGCTTAAAGCTACGCCATAAGGGGACCACTTTGGAGACTTCTCCAGATACACCCATCACTTCTAGATGCTTCTTCTTGGGTAATAGGGTTGACAACAATGATAACCAACTTTCCAACATTTACATCATGAGCATAAAATTGAACATTGATTAAAGGCTAAAAATGACCCTCTAACATAAGGTACATCTTTAAAAAATGAATTTTCACACATAAGGAGGTCTAGTACCCATAAGGGGAAAGTATCCACTAACTTACCCAACTAATAAAGTAACTTAGTAGTTGGTAGGTCTAGGGATTTAATCCAACCTGAGCTTCTATCCCCACTTTTCCCCTTGAGAGCCCTAAAAGGGTGTTTTCATGTGTTTTTGTTTGACTTACCTTTTCAAGCATCAACACATTAAATGCTCAAGAATGCCAATATTGCATATGGATATAAATTACTAGCATAATACCAACATAGCTTCAGGACACCTTGTGTTTATATATTTTTTCTCTCCTTCTCTTCACTTTATAGTTGTGAATTGAACTACAAAAGAAGTTGTGTACTTTTTTTTGAGGAAACAATAAATAAATAAACATCAATGACTTTTTAGGGTGAATATTTCAAATAGACATTATAGTAACATGCAAGGTTCATGAATTAGGGGGGAATCAAATGAGGGGAACCCACCACCAAAACACATATTAAGCTACCACAAGCTACAAGACACTACCAACTTGTTGTCATGTCATTTTTGTCTACTTGCATAGATGAAAGGGTTTTCATTGAAAACATGACTTATGAGAATATACCAACACAATTTGGCCAAAAAAGACATAAAAACAAGAGAATTGACTTAGTCATTTATGGATATCAAAGTCAAAGAATGAAGTTGAGGAAATATACGACTACGTAGATTCACCTGTTTATTTTAATTTCTCTTATTTGCTTATCATGGAAAGTAATTAACTTAGTTTTGTTCACAAACATTTGTACCTTTTTTTTTTCTATCTACATCAGTAGTTCCAACATGTTAATTGAGTTCATTTGGTACATCCTTGCACTAAATAAACCACAACACAACTTCCAAAGTCACATCTCCTTATAACCCACAACACAACTCCCAAAGTCGCATCACCTTATAACCCACAATAAATACAATATGTACCCTCCCATTTGCTCCTTGTGACTATCTTGTTCATAAACACGAGTTTAATAAAATGTAAATAACTTAATTAACAATGAAACATTAAAATAATTCCATGGTGTTCATCACAACCAAATCAAACAATGCTACCCATATAAATCAAATAACCATTAACACTTTGATGTCATCAAATGCCCACAAAACACATCAAGCAAGATCCATTTATGCAAGAATAAATATTTTTCTAAGAAAAAAATCCTAAATTTTATTCAAAGATAGAATGGAAAATACATTCTTTAGGTGTCAAAGCACTGTTTGATTCAAAAAATAAATATCAATGCCTCTTGTATAAAAACTAATATAAACCAATACTTTGAAAATAAATATCTACGAAATAGCTAAACATTCTCCATTGTATGCAATTTTCTAGCATAAAAGACTTAAAACATGCCACACAATATAGTAACATCAAAATGGAAAACACAATTCAAAAACTGCTCCATCAAAGCATCTCAACTTCTAAGAAAAATATAAATATATCTAGAAAAAAATAAACCATAAATAAAAGCAGTTCATATCTTGCTAATGATAATTCAATTAGAGCCTACCCAAAGAGGAGGTGAGAACATATTCTCTACACTCATCAACTTCTCCAAAATCTTCTTCTATATGAATCCACTCTTTCAGTAACTTATCTGCAACTTCACTAAGCTCTTTGTAAATGTGAGTTTAGGAAGTGAAAGAAAAAAAGGAAACAATCATCTTGAGATGGAATCTGAATGGAATAAGAGAGAAATCCTAAATATGGAATCTATCATTCATTCAATTGACCATCAAAGAAAAATCACCAAAAAACTAGAGTTGAGCCTTTCATTGGATAAATAGAGAAAGAGATTCAACACCATTAACTATGTAAAGTTATTTGGCCCAGAACCAATCCCATATTTAAATTAATGAAATGAGAATCTAAAAAATATAAAATTCCTCCAACACTACTCACTTATGAATATTCTTGGCTCACTCCATCAAAAAAAACCTAGTACTTTCATTTATCAATGGATAACTCCTTTAACACATGAGGATCCCTTTTCTTTCTCAGGACTCTTATCCCAGAAATCATAGATTACACTTGAGAACGAATATGAAAAGTAGGCACATACTTATCCTTAAAAAAAAATCATTTCTCACTAACCAAATCCACCATAAGATAATGCATGGAAAACCTCAAATCAATTTGAGAAACTCCTTATTTGAAAACCCTTATTTCAAGCATGCTTCCATCGAGGCTTCTTTGCAAAAATTTTGAATACTTATCAACGGTGATGCCCCCTTCCCTAGTTGAGATGCATAAGATAAATGAATTAAAAAATGTGAAATATTCTATTCTTCATTTTTTCAAATCATATAAATATTTGGGCCTTGATGATTGCGCCTCTATAAGACATCCCAAGTTGGAACCCTATTTGTGATAACTAGCCAGAGAAAACCACGTCTTTTTTGACACCTTAAGCTTATAGATTTTACTCCACCACCAAGCAGGCTCTTGTATCCCCTCCTCCAACATTACCTCATATTCCATCCTTGACATATATTCCCCTCTAATCTTGTTTTTTTCCCAAGCTAGAGTATTCGTTTCCTCTTCTAGCATAATATTCTTGTTTTTTAAACCTCCAATAAACATCGTCCACATACCTACATTCTCACCTGATAGGCCTATATCCTTTGAATATCTCCAACCTTGATGCTAAATATATGTAGATATAGGATCCTCCACCTGATTCAATGAAAAAATATTTTCTCATGGAGTTCTTCAATAAAAATAATAGGCATTCCACCTCTTCTCCACAACCCAATATAGAATCAACACCTACTCTAATTTGTTTTCTAGAACCAACCCTCCAAGACAAATTGGATCTAATAATCGAAAAATAAAGAAACGTGGTATTCTATTGTAATAAGACATTTTTTATACCTTTCCTTGAGTTCCTTACCTAATCCAGATTTATGAGCAGAACGAAAGGAATAACAGACTGAATACAATAACACAAAGATATAGAGAACAACAAAAGGTATCCAGTGAACAATAACTTCTATTGAATAAATAAAAAAAACTAAAACTGTAAAACTGGAAACAACTTTCTCGAATGGTGGTAGCTATCTCTAAGAAGAGATGTGGCTGCTACATGCATCCGTCTGCGAAAAATGATTCTAATGAGACTTCAAAGGCCTTTTTAACATTACTCATGAATGTCAAAACCCTAGACATCCAAAAACCTAACCCTAGGATATTAAACACCAAAAGTTATGTGGGCCCCGATGGGTAAGTTGGTACCTCAACTTCCCAGGGTCGTAACTTTTGTATACAACCTTTGTTTTAGGCACGTGATATCCAGTTGGAAAGGTCTTTTCTAGAAATACACATTGTGCCGTCAAACTCTGACTTCATCTAGAGTTTGAATGTGGCAAGCAAAAAAAACGTTGTTAGGACTTCAAAACGACCATGGAAGTACAAAAATATGTATTGACATGGAAACTTCCAAAATAAGCCAGTTGGATTAGGTGGGTGGCCACCAATCTCCACCTGGAAGTTGTGTAGGTCTTCAGACAACCCTGAAAGTGTAGAACCCACAATTACAAAGAAATACAGAAGAACGTGTTGAAACAACAACTGTCAAGAGGAGCCAGTTGGAATAGGTGGGTGGCCACCAGTATCCACCTGGATCATTACACAATCTAAAAAGGTCCCATTTTTAAATATTTATGATCCGTAGTTTTTTTCCCATAACCCATGGGCCATTAGTTATCATGGTATGCCACCATATTTTTATTGCAAAGGCACATCCAAAAATATGAATATTCTTCAAGCACCAACCACCCATATCCTTTAGGTGAGCCACACTTCCCCATTTTACCAATGGGATTTTCTTGTTCCCATTCTTTCTAGACCATAAAAATTTAAAGCAATTTTTCCTAATTTTCTCAAGAACCCCTTTGGGAATATAATCCATTGTATGCCAAAACACTGGGATAGCCTCCAATACTAACCTAACCAAATTCAATATCCCTCCTATTGACATCCATCTATTGCACCAAACATTTATCTAATATTCTACCTTTTCAACTAGCCATCCCCAATCCTTTTTTCCATACCCATTTGGCTTCAACACAAATCCTAATTTAAAACCTTCTTGAATTTTTTTTTTTTTGAAAAGGGACATCCTAACAAGCCTAACCTCATATTCATCCTACAACATAGAAAAATAGATAGTGGACTTCTAAACATTGATTTCCATACATGTAATTATGTCATACCATTGGAAAATAATAAAACATCATCAATAAAGAGCATATGTGATAAGTGAACAAGACCCACAATATTGATTCCTAGAATAATTCCTCTTCTCTTGGCATCCATAATGGATCTACTCAAACCTTTCACTACCAGTAGATAAATCATAGGGGATAAAGGAGATCACTTATGAATCCTTTTGAAGGTTTGAAGAAATTGGACATGGAACCATTTATAAGAAAACCATAATAAATTGAAGCTATAGACCCCATAATTCATGCTACAACTAGCAAACTAAAACCCACATGTAGGAGAATCAACCTCAAATACAACCATCTTACTTTGTCACAAGATTTTGAAAGATCAAATTTCAATTCCATTGTAGGAATATTTTCAATCTTGATGGAATGCAGTTGGCCCTCCTGAGATGCTCCTATAGCCTCAAAGATTTGTCTCCTTGCTAAAATACCAAATTTCTCTCGAGACATAACATCAAAGAATATTTTTTTAATCTAGAAAACAAGAATCTTGGCTATTATTTTGTCACATAGCTAAAAATATAAACTTGATATTTGAGATTCATGAACTTAGAAATGAGGATGAGGAAACCTTATGATATGATGGAAGATGATATGTTTTCCATGCAGAGGAGATGTTGAGATTCAAGAACTTAGAAATGAGGAAGATGAAATTTTCCATGCAGAGGAGATGATGAGATTTAAGAACTTAGAAATGAGGAAGAGGAAAACTTTGAGGTGGAGAGGGGATAAGTGGAAGATGAAGAGAAGGGTAGTGTGGCTTGAGAAAGGTGATGAAAACATAAAGTTTTCTTATAATTTTGTGAACCATAGAAAAATTATTAATATAATCTTGGAGCTTTGAGATCAAGTAGGGAAATCTATTAATAACTTTCCAATATTTTCAGCTATGGGAATGGCACACTTCAATATCCATTTATAAGGAACCTACTTGGGAGAATGTATAAAAGGTCCTAAATCTAACGTCTTATTTTTCTAGATTTGTAATTGAAGAGGAAAATAATATGATGTTGAAGGAGATATCCAAGGAAGAGTTGAAATATGGTTTGGATTCATTCAATAAAGATAAAATTATAGGATTAGATGAGTCAACTATATATTTATTTCTTAGATTTTATGATATGATGGAAGAGGATATCTTGATAGTTGTGGTGGAAGTTAGAAAATTCTAGGAAAGTTATGGGAGCTATGAACTCATATTTTCTTGCTCCGTTCCCTAAAAAAGATAAACCGATTTCAATTTCTTTTGATGAGTTTCAACCTATTTCTTTATGTGCCAAATAATCCATGTGCTAGGATATATCAGCATGTGCCAAATCATCCATGATACAAGCCTTAAAAACAAATAAAAACGTACCTTTACTCATGAAGAAAAATTGGTGTACATCATTATAGACCAACATACCAACCTGGTGCATATCATCTTCAAAAAACACAAGATAACATATTCATTGTATTTTACCTCAAACTCGCTAGACGAAAGATAGTCGCGGGGCCTCGTGTGACAAGCCTCAGTCAACCCATGGGGGTTCCTCATAGAATGCCCTAAGCCTGACCCGCAGGGGTCAAGATTCATTCAATAAAGATAAAATTCTAGGTTTAGATGATTCAACTATAGATTTCTTTTTTAGCTTTTATGATATGATGGAAGAGGATATCTTGATAGTTGTGGTGGAAGTTAGAAAATTATAGGAAAGTTATGGGAGCTATGAACTCATATTTTCTTTCTTTGTTCCCTAAAAAAGATAAATTGAACTCTTGTTAATAAAATGAAAGAGAAGGTTGGGGATATTAGATTGGTATAAAACAAGATAGGTAATTTGTTTGATTAGAATGTGGATGGAATTTTCCATGTAGAGGAGATGTTGAGATTCGAGAACTTAGAAATGAGGAAGAGGAAACCTTTGGGGTGGAGAGGGGATAAGTGGAAGATGAAGAAAAGGGTAGTGTGGCATGAGAAAGGTGATGAAAACATAATTTTTTCTCATAATTTTGTGAACCATGGAAAAATTATTAATATAATCTGGGAGCTTTGAGATCAAGCAAGGAAATCTATTAATAACTCTCCAATATTTTCATCTATGGGAATGGAACACTTCAATATCCATTTATAAGGATCCTACTTGGGATAATATATAAAGGGTCCTAAAGCTAACGTCTTATTTTCCTAGATTTGTAATTGAAGAGGAAAATAATATGATGTTGAAGGAGATATCCAAGGAAGAGTTGAAATATGTTTTGGATTCATTCAATAAAGATAAAATTCTAGGCCTAGATGAGTCAACTATAGATTATTTCTTAGCTTTTATGATATGATGGAAGAGGATATCTTGATAGTTGTGGTGGAAGTTAGAAAATTCTAGGAAAGTTATGGGAGCTATGAACTCATATTTTCTTGCTTTGTTCCCTAAAAAAGATGAACCAATTTCAATTTCTTTTGATGAGTTTCAACATATTTCTTTTAGGCTTTGTTCCCTAAAAAAGATAAACCAATTTATTTTGATGGATATATCCTTGGTACATGGTGTATGGATGTTATGGTTAATTGTTAGAGGCACATATTTATGATGTTATCATGTGTTTGATGCATATACTTGGTATATGGTTTTTGATGTTATGAAATATGTTTGAGACACATATTTTGGTACATGGTTTATGGAGGATATAGCACATGATTTGGATATTTGATGTTGGAAATATATTTTGATGTTTATAATTGATCTATGTGAGTGAATCTGGTTGTTGATGATGATGTATCAGTATCAGTGACATTGAAAGTGACAATGACAATGATAGAGACAGTGGTAGTGACAGTGACAATGGCATTGATAGGTTGAGTCTACATTTATATTTCAAGGCATAAGGAAGGGGTAAGGAAAGGGGGTTGTATCCTCCTTTCGGTTGGATCCAGAGAATATAGGGAGTTGGAGCCTATAAATTAGGGGGTCATAGCCTCCTTCCAGTTGGAGATGGAAAATTGCAGGGAGTTGTAGCTTCATTTAGGTTGGATCCTGTAAACAGGGGGTTGGAGCCTCCTTCCAGATTGTGTTATATAATTTTGGAAGTTGGTGCTTCCTATGAATGTAATCTTATAAAATATAAGAAAACATTCCGTGGTTTTATCCCATTTGGGTTTCCACGTAAAATTTATGTGTATTGTGCATCTATGGTTATGTGTTGTTGAATGGTTGAATGAAATCATATGTGATAAAGTGTGCATGAGTTTATGTTTACATATTCTATTTAAAAGTGGTAAACATTGCATAATATTGATTCACCCCCCCTCTTAGTATTCCAACAATTGGTATCATAACATATCCTTAATAAAATAGTCTAATCACTGGAAGGAAGATCATGGAGTACATAAAGAATGGAATACCACAGTTTGATGGACATAATTATGCCTTCTCAAGCATAAGGATGAAAACATATGTACAAGCACATGTATTTGATGTCTGGCAAGAAGTAGTAGATTGATACACAACACCTATCATTCCCACAACAGATAAAGACAGAAATAAACTTTGTGAAAACAATTTGAAGGCTAAAAATTCCATTTTGAATGGCCTGGTTGATTCAGTATATGTCAAGGCTATGCATTGTGACTCTGCAAAGGATATTTGGGAAAAACTTCAAAATATTTACGAAGGAGATGCCAAAGTCAAAGGGTCGAGTTTCAAACCTATAGGGGTAAATTTGAACAACTAAATATGAAGAAAGATGAAGACATTGCAAATTACTTTCTGCGAATTGATGAAATAGTGAATGCAATTAAAGGTTTGCGAGAATAAATTAAAGGCCTAGTGATTGTTCAAAAAGTAATAAGGTCTCTCCCAATGAGATTTGATCCTAAAGTCTCATCCCTAGAAGAAAGAGTGGATCTTGCCACATTGAGCATAGACGAGTTCCATGGAATCCTTATAGTTTATGAAATGAGAACAGAGAAGGATAGTCCATCCAGGAAGGAATCAACTTTCAAAGCATCCAAGAAGACAAATAAGAACAAGCAAAAGCCAACACCAAGTTGCAGTTGTAGCGATGACTCAAATGAAGATGAAGAAATAGCCAACTTCATCGGGAAGTTGAAGAGATGAACCATAAAGTACAAAGATATACTTCTATTAATATGTTTTCACTGTGGAAAAATTGGTCATTTTGCTTCTAAATTTCCTCATGCTAAGAATATAGATAGTGATGAATAAGAAGCTCCTAAGAAAGAAAATAAATATTAAAAAGGAGACAAGAAAAGAAACAAAAATAAATTCTTCAAGAAATGCCTCTACTCAAAGGACGACAATGCGTCATCGAATGAGGATGATGATATAAACAATGACTCGGAAAATGTACTCTTTATGGAATTTGAAAATATTAAGAAGATTATGAAGAAGAATGTGAAGTGGACCTTGAAGCAGAACTAAGCAGTGCATTAAGTGAGGTAAAAAGAGAAAGGAAGAAACACAAATCACTCAAGGGAAAGTTACTCAAGCTAAAAGAGGATTCTCAAAATCCTAACTCTAAAGAATAGCATCAGATGATTATGAATATAAAAGTCAAATTAGAAGAAGCCAAATGTATTGAAGAAACACTAAAAAATTAGTTAGAGGTAAAAGAGAAAATAAATGAGTGCTTGGAAGTAAAAATGGTCTCACTAAGGAAGGAGCGCTTCAGAAGAAATACATGCAATAGAACAACACCAAAATATTGGATGAAATCATTAGCAGTCAAAGGCCATACCATGATAGATCTAGACTAGGATATATTAAAAAAAGGGTTTGAGTTCCATGATGGAAGATAAGGAAGCAAAACAAAGGAGCTATGCAGAAGTCATCAGAGGTCACATCAAGAAGGAAGAATGCATGCTTTCAAGGGAAAACAATCAAGAAATAGAAGGAACACAAGAAGAATATTACATAAGAACAAAACCATTCAAAATATATCCTACACTAAGTTACCAAACTATTTTTCTCGGTTTATGTTATTCCTGTAACAATTTTGGGCACAAGGCTATAAAATGTAGATCTTATACTAAGAAAAAAAGAAACTATGAAGGCTACTCTAGAATTAATCATCTTAGAAAGCCTCATGAATTGTATAACATAAACTATAACAGTTTTGGCTCATTAAGTGATGAATTAGAATGTTATAAATGCAACAATTTTGGACACATGGCCAATGATTGCGGATTGAATATTCCTCAGAAGGAACCAAAATAGGTTTTTAACAGTCATATAAAAGAACCAACAAGAATATGAAGAAGGAAGCAAGATAAACTGAATGTTGAAGAATTTTTTATTCCCCTATAGGCCCAAAGAAGAAGAAGTGATTGGTACGTTGACAATGATTGTTCAAAGCATATGACAGGTGACAAGAACATGTTTCTAAATCTGAAGAAAGAAAGAGATGGATCGGTTTCATTTGGCAATGAAAACTTAGCCAAAATTATAGGAAAAGGCACAGTCAAGCTTGGAAGTAAAGATGCTAGGGAAAAAAATGTCCTACTTGTCAAAAATATGAAGCATAATATACTAAGTGTGAGACAAATGTGTGACCAAGGACACACACTTCTATTCGACTCAAAGAAATGTGAGATAAGGAAAGACAGATTAGGCAAATTCGTGGCTACAATGATAAGGACTCCAAACAACATATATATCTTAACTGAAATTAGAAAGAAAATATGTTGCTTTGGAAAGGAAAATAAAAGTTGGCTTTGGCACAAAATAATGGGTCACATGAACTTTGAAAATCTAGTCAAAATCAACAGAAAGGAAGCAGTAAAAGAAATGCCTAAAATTTCAAAGTCGGCCAATATTATGTGCAAGCACTACCTACATTGAAAACAAACAAAAACCGAGTTCATAACTACATAATACTCTACAAAAAACCATTGGAGATTGTGCACATTGATCTATGTGGACCAATGAGAACAAAAGGGCTAAATGGTGAACAATAATTTATGCTACTTATTGATGATTTTACAAGAATGACTGCAGTCTGATTTCTAAAGAAGAAGTCAAAGGCATTCAAATGTTTTAGGATATTTAAAGAGATGGTTGAAAATGAATCTAATTTGAAAATCAAGTTCCTGATATCAGACAATGGAGGTGAATTCACATCAAAAGAATTCATGGACTTTTGTGAAGATCATGGAATAAAAGGGTAATTCTCAGCATCTAGGACTCCTCAACAAAATGGAGTCATTGAAAGGAAGAACAAAACCATAATAGAGATGGCCATAACCATGTTGAAAGACTCCAAGTTGAGTAATGTATTTTGGGTACAAGTAGTACACACAAATCTTCATATCTTGAAAAGAGGAATGCTCAGAAGCAACAATGACAAAACTTCATATGAGCAATGGAAGGGAATACCTGCAAACGTCAAGAATTTTAGAGTATTTGGAAGCAAATGCTACATAAAAAGATAAGATGACAGGGTTGGAAAATTCGATTCTCGAGTTGATAAAGCCATGTTGGTTGGATACTCAAGAAAAAAAAAGGCATACAAATGTTACAACCTAAGACTCAAAGAGATAGTGGAAAGCATCAATATAAAGATTGATAAAAAAAATGTGTTGAAGATCAAAGAAGAAAGAACAAATTCAAAAGAACGAGAAGAAGAAGAATAACTAAAAGTAAAAGAAGTAGAATAAGAAGAACAAAAACAAGAAGAACAATAGTCAGAAGCAAAACAAGAATAAAACTACCAACAAGAGCTTCATATGCCTACTAGGACACCTAGCTGAAGGGTACAAAACACTACAAGGAAAATACCCTCTAGCGAAGGTTTTTGCGGAAGCCCCTATAAAAATATCCCAAAAAATTGTTTATAGTGGATGATACTAGTGGAGGTGAGCGGGAGAAGGTTTAATCAGATGTTTTTACACCGGTGATTTTATAAGTACATAACACACCAATGTGTTTTCTACAACAGGCACATCGGTGCCCTAAAAACTAGCACACTGTAGCAGGGTTATTTCAAATAAAGAACAATATTATCCGGTGTGCTACAGAAATAAGGACGCATTGAGAAATAATGAGGCACTGTAATAGCATTCTTTTAAAAATCTACGGTGCGCAATGTAACACTGGAATCACCGATGCACTACTAGTAGAGCACACCGTCATATGGTTAAATAAAAAACATTTACACAACAATGTAGGATTGTGTCAAAATATATATTCCAGTGCACTCCATTGTATCATGTGCACCAGTGCTCCAATATGGAGCACCGTGTCAGGGTTAATTTCCAAATTTAGGTGGTGTACTCTGTAAACCCAAGTGCACCAAGGCTTCTATTATTATACCACACCGTGTTATGCTTAAACAAAAAAAAATGCACTATTGTAGTTTTTAAAAAAATGTACGATGATGCACTATGGAGTAGTATATGCACATGTGTGCACCCAAAAACACGTGCATTGTGATAGGGATTCTTTATATATATATATATATATATAACTAGTGCACTCATTAAACATGTATGGCTCGGTGCGGTTGTGCATCAGGTGCAACAAAACATGGTTTTATTAAAAAATAATTACCGATGGTAAAAATTGTTTTTACCATTTTCCGTGCTATAGAGCTCAAAAGCATTGGTGCAACCTTTTCCTATCTAAAGTTCCCTTCCATTGATGCTTTCCTTGGTTGTGTTTATTTCGTCTATTGCTTGGTGCTTGAATTTTGAATTTTTCCAAACGGTGGGAAAATTTAGTTTTTTTGAGTATTTCACAACCATGCCTCCCCGATGACAAAATGTCCAGGTAATGTCCTTGTTTCTTCATAACTTAAGTTTCCACCGGATTAAAATTTAAAATTGAGTAAGATTTTAAGTGTAAAAAAAAAAAAACTGCACGGTGCGATCGAGGCTCTCGTCTCGCACAGCGTACGGTGTGACCTATAAATTTAAAGGGTGCACCACATACCTTGCTACATTTCTCAACAGTGCATTGGTAAACATAAAAGCACCGATGCATTCGTTTAACAACGCATCGATGAAAATCATATAACTGGTGGGGTGGTGCATCAAAGTACATATAACACATCGAGACGTTAAAGTACATAGCGCACCGCCCTTATCAGATATATTTTTATGCAATGCATTGGTAAACGTGCACTCCGGGGTGTTCATGTTTACCAACTGCACCACCGATAAATGTAACATTGTGTTTCAATGTACCCAATAATGTTTTTGGTAGCATCGTGCGCGGTGAGATAGTAACGACCATAACGCATCATAATAAGTTCCACACTAAAAAATTTGTTAAAGTTTATGTGACGGTGCGACTATGTTAGTTCCACACATTGATGCGTGTAGTGAATGTATACACACCACATTTTTTTTGCTAATTTTAAATAATTGTTTACCAGCATTAATATTTTAATTTTGTTTTGGTTTAAGCGATGCGTATGATAAAAGTAATGCACCGGGGCGTATATGTTGTGGTGTAGCGCCCCGGTGCGGTACCATTTTCCAATGCACCGCATAACATAGTAGAACATATTTTGTTCAGTGCGTTAGTTAACATTGATGCACTGGTCACGGTGCTCAAAATATCTATGGGTGCATTGCCGACAGTGCGTGACTATTTTTTTGGTACACCGTTAATGAAATTATCTTATTTTTTGAAGAAATTTATTTTTTTTGTATTTATAGATAAATTTACCATTTAATAGATTTTTTTTAATGTTTTATGTATGAGTGGGGCTGATGTATTTCATATGTTAATCATGTAGAGACATGAGCGGAGAGAGAAACATCAACAACATCAACAAAGGGTGGACCTATACAATGTTGTACAGGAATGGCAGGCGAGGGAGAGGGAATGAGAGTTTTTGATAAATAATATCTCTTCTCACAACCAATGTGTCACTTTATTTCGATGATATGTGACTCCATAAAGAAGATGAAACATTTTTAAATATATGCATGGGATCTAGTAAGTGAGCAATCTTAAGATGCTCCCAATAGGGGAGCTCATAAAAGATAGATTTTCTTTCCATCCCAATGGGAAATTTCTCAACATAGGTGTCGAAGAATTCTGGATCATCAAACATAGGCTCCTCATTTGAATCGAACATTTCTGTAATCTCCTTCTCCTTCTCCTTCACTCTCTCATATGCTCTAATCCATTCTGCTGGTGTCATTATTGCAGGCATTTGGGTTCTTTCTGGTTTACAATTAAAAGTGGATGTTTCTCTTCTATAAGGGTGTTCTTCTGGGAGGAATACCCTAAAGAATTCGTACATTGGATTTCATAGGTGGTTGGACCACCTAGCCTTCAGAGAAGGTCTAAAACATTTACAGCCATGATAGCCTTTAGTTACAAGACCTGCATAATTATTGTATACATAACACGTTGGCGTTTAAGAATAGAATGTCAACCACAACGAATAAAATATGCAAATAAATATTGTTACGTATATAAACAAATCAATAAACATGTTAATTACTAAAACAAAATCCTAATCCTAGATAATCATGTGTGGTGTAATCACATATGCCATACAACGTAAAACTCCTCTCTGTTGCGATGGGTCTTGATACATCGTATACATGTATCCCTTCCCATAATTCCTTCAATTCATCTACCAATGGTTGTAGGTAAACATCCATATTCTTCACTTGTCTTCTACCAGGGACTATAAGAGCCAACATAAGATGTTCATTCTTCACGGACAACCATGAGGGGATATTGTTATTGATCACTATTATAGGCCAAACAAAATAGTTGGTGTTTTGGAGGGAATATGGGTTCATGCCATTCATTGCTATGCTGAGTCATAGACTTTGTACTTCATCCTTGAATTTTTCCGTCCATGTATTCTCTATATGCTTCATGGCTATTGAATCGACTAGGATTCACATAATTCTCGATTCACTTTTGCACGAAGCATGCCATCCCTGCAACATTGCTAATTCTTTGCAATGAAATAGCCTTTGAATCCTTGGGATTATAGGCATGTGCCTCAATATATTATGAGGAGGACCATGTGATTTACCATTTTTATTTGATTTATGGTACCTGTCATCCCACATTTTAGACATATCTCTTTATCTTCATATTCTCCTCGATATAGAATAAAATCATTTGAACATGCATGATATGATATATACTCAACACCCAACATTTTCAACAATTGCTTTGCTTGTTCGTAGCTACCGGGAAAAACATTATCACTAGGAATAACCTTATCTTTGAATATCTTGCAGTTAGTGGGAAATATAATTAATGTACAAGGTCATTTAATGTTTATAAAAAAGACCATTTCTAATGTTGATTATACTATGACAAGATTTAACAAAATTAATATAAGGCACTTGCTGGTCAATTACCTTAATATTGTCGAGAAACATGCATTTGACATGCCAAACTTTGCTTTCACGTTGTAAAGTAACATTATTGTCCCAATCTGGGTAGACTTTGAATGGGCACTAGGTCCAAAGAGAGGGGTGGTGGAAGCATATTTTAGGATTTCGAAAATGGTATCATTGATTTGAGCATCATCCGATAGATCATTGTTCTGGAATGTGTCTAACAACATTGTCTCCATGTCAGTCGTATCCCATAAGTAATCATCCATACCAACCTCTTTTTGAGTGTCTCCATTTCCAACTTATGAAGAACTACTATTGTTGTAGTCATTCCTAATTGGTGAATCTCGACGCAGTGGGAATTTAATAGGTGGCTAATTCAACCATTCTTGGTACGCTTCCTCTCCGAGCTGTGATCTCAATGTAGCCTTCTCTCAAGTTGACATTGTTGTGGGGTTCAACGGAAGATGGTAGGTAGGTTTCTCATCATTAGAAGAATCCTAATTTCAAAAATATTGAACATTAGTACATCACTGATATTAGTAAGCACAATGCAATAATTTGTTTGTTCAAATTACATATACCAAACAATTATTACCATCATCGATCAAGGATTGCGGATAGAATATGGAATGTCACAATTGGCAGGGTAAAGTGGCTGTCCATTTTCATCTACTTGCGGTATGTTGCTCTTGATAGGTTTTTTTGATGTTTTTGAACCGATACTAAAATATTTTTTGCATCTGAACTCGATTCTGAATCAAGATCCTACAAATTTGGATACATTTTTATTCAGATTAACATGGATAAAAAAATTCAATGAGATAATCGAAACATAACAAAATAAGTTAAAATTACTGGAGATGGAAAGGGAGAACTCCGCAATGGACTTCGAACAATATGGAGTGGGTTGAAATTTGAAGAATTGGCCATTTGATCATATAATAATATTTTCTCCCTGTATTTCAACAAAATTAACAATACATTTTCTTGTACTTATCTAAAATAAATTTCGAGGATCATACAACAATGAGTTTGAATATAGTTTTGAAACCATTTTTTAAGAATAAGGCAACATAAAATGTAAAATGTATACTGAAGTATTGCAAGTCATGTGAATTCATCCTAAAAGATAATTTGAGATGAATATACTATTTTATGTGCAAATAAAATTTCAAATAAATTTAAAAGCACCCTGATGCGCTTATAAACCACAAATGCACAAGTGTGCATATTAACAATAAGCACCGATGCGTTGAAAAATAAACCACACCGTGTTTCTAGATTTTGTTAATAAAAACAATTATGTCTCTGGTGCGTAAAATAATATGGAAACATCGGTGTGTAATGTAATATGGTTGCACCGATGCATCTTACATAAATGCACCGTCGTGCCGAAAAAGTTAAAAAAAAAACACAAATTTTTTTAAACAATTAAAAAAAGAGTGGGAATCGAATTTCTTAAAGTCATTTAAATACTAAAAGGCTATTCATTATTTCATTATTTTGCAAAACTTTGCAGAGGAGAGACTTGCAAGAGAGACATACGAAGGAACACTCTAGAGGAGAAGAATACTTTGGAACCACAATATTATTCAAAATATGAGAATTTGAAGGGTATGGTGATTCACTCTAAACTCTTTTCATATTTTTTTTTAATATTAAGAAGGTATTCAATATTTTCATTATTTTTCCAAAATTTACAGGAGACAAACTTGGAAGAGAGACATATCGGGGAGCACTGTGGAGGAGAAAAATACTTTGGAACAATAGAAATATTTAGAAAAACAAGATTTGAAGGGTATGGTGATTCACTC
>ML794436.1:622603-667175 GCA_009831015.1 Picea engelmannii | reverse complement strand
ACTCCCTCTATCACTTCATAATTAAGTCTTTTTGTTTTAAGTATTTTAGATCTAATGGGTTTGTTTTTCTATATATAAGTGTTTGGCATGTGATGAAAATGGACCACTTATTGCATCGGATCCCAAACGCAATCGACCCTTTACCTTTTTTATTTTTCTTTTTTTAAACGGTTTCTGATTTGAAGTTTTTTTTAAAAACGTTTTCCTCTTCCGGTGTGCCTTTTCGACAAAAACTCACCGATGCCTTTATGTATAAGGAACGCACCAATTAAGCTAGATTTAAAATATATATATATATATATATATATATATATATATATATATATATATATATGTTGCATAAAAAAAACTATCGTTGATGTTCTCATCTAAACAACACAGAAAATGTTGTCACATAATTTTTAAAAATTTTCTTCTCATCAGTGTGTAATTTTTCTATTGTTTTTTTTTTTATGAATGTTTAATTTTTTTGCTATGATTTTGTTTTCTACTGTAGTCGCGGTGATGTCTTCTATACATATTGCACTAGTGTAATTCACAATATTTTAAAAAAGAAATTAAATTGTAATAAACGCACCAATGCTTTGTATATAAAAAGCGCATCAGTTAGAATGATTTTTTCCGCTGAAAATTATGTGATTTATTTATAAAATATATTTAATGATTTCTGTATTGAAAGGTACAGGTTGTATATTGAAAAAAATATGAGTGAGAAGATTTCAAATAAGAAAAGTTCTGGTCAACACTATGATGCCACATCCGGAAAAACAAAAAAGGTAGGTTCTTTGTAAATTCTATACAAAATTAATATGGTTGAACTATATGTAAGTTTAACTAATATGTATTAGTTAGTGTGTGTCATGCAGGGCCACAAAATGAGGAAGTTCGATAACATTATTTCTGATCTAAGTGCAGAAGAGCGAAAAATCTTGATTGAAAAATTGGAGAGGGATGAATAAGGTGAATGAAAAAATACTATTCAATATGATTTTTTTTTAATTTTCATTAATAATATACTTACGAATATTAGGTGACATGTTTCAAAAAATCTAATAATTCACATATGTTTAATTTTCTACGGGCACCAACAACGAGGGAACAAAGATTCACTACTAACTATGTGGATGTGTGTGTCCTAGTGTCGTAGCTCAACTATAAATATTATGCAAACTACTCACAACCTTTGTATGCTTTTACATCCATGAAAATATCAATTTTCACCATGCATTTAACATATGTACAACCCTCATTTAATATGTCCTTGATTATATCATGCACTTGTTTTATTTTGTTTTCTTGATATACAGGGAAGCTATAGGAAATATCACTAGTATGTTATAGCCATGTCTTCATGAATGCTCTTCAAATTTACAAGAATAAGAATATATGCATACCAAATAAACAGTACCACAACCAAAGATTCCAACAATTGCATATATTGTCACCTACAGTCATGTACTCATTCTAGGCATCATGTTAGATTTTTTTGTTCATTCCAACCTATATATTTTCTAAGGATGCCCCTTCATAAACAATAGATCAAAACCATATGGCCAAGCTCTGTTATGATATGTTTGTATGTATAGTTTTCCCAATCTATGGGTTCATCAAATGCATGTATGGAGTTTTATGGGATTTTTTCTCACATGGATCTTTCTTAATACACAACAAAATCTCCCTAGGATTATCTTAGTAATCCTAGACAACAATGGGGGTAGATTCCTTATGATTTTCATAGATCTAGAAGGCAAACAATTCCTTTTACACACAAGAGGGTAGATTGGCATATATTTGTTTGATGATTATTCCTGTATGTCATGGATGGTGTATATCTTCAACTCCAACTCCAACTCCAATCACTTGCTTCATGCACACAAGTAACAAACACTACCAACCCTCTTTTCTCTCTAGTGTTAGGAATAATTAGAATGCTTTAGATCTAACTTGATTAACCATTTATATAAACAAATCCAATTCATTTATGAGAAGAACATAAATAAAATGGAGGGAAAACCATTGATCTATTGATAAAACATGGAGAATACATACCAAATCATACCTCAACTTGATGAAGATTCATCCTCCTTTGATTCCTTTCTCCTTGCCTCTCCTTGCAGGTTCTTGGTCAAGCTAGGCTCACTGAATTTTGGATGTGATGATGGATACCTTTGTAGTTGGAAAACATAACAATACCATTCAATTCTTCCTCCTCTTTCCCAAGGCCTGTATAGCTCTTAGAGGAGGCTTGTGAGAGACTTCTAGATCTTCTAGAGGCCACTATAGACTCTAATGATGTGAGTTCCTAGGCCTTTTCCATGAAGATCCAACTCATCCTTAGCCTATCACCTCGTAACTACCTAATTCTATAAGTTTGACAATTCCTTGCTTGTTGAACGTTGTTGACAAGCGAGGGCCTCACTTGTTTCCTACTAGGTGTCCCATGAGGATGCCAAAAAGGGCTCCATAAGAGTTCAAATCTTGGGAAAAGATGTATTCACTACAACAAAACCTTGTGATTTTCTCCCTTTTTATCTTCCAAAGTTGGTTTTAGTGTATTTTTATTCAATGTTTTGAAAAAGCTGGTGCTATTTATCGGGATGGAGCTATTTATGGTGTTTTTTGCATTGACCACAAAATTTAGGCACTAATAGTGCCAGAAATTGTGCCCCATTTAGTGTCGAAAATTATGCCCCATTTAGTGTTAGAAATAGCGCCCCCTTTAGTTCTAGAAATAGTGCCCCTTTTAGTGCCTGATTTAGTGCCCTAGTTAGCGCCAGAAATTGCACCAGAAGTAGTGTCGGATGTAGCCAGATTAGCCTAAATAGTTAATTAGTTGAGGTGATAGGGGTTAAGTGGATAGGGTCTTTGAGGATTATGGGATTTATGGATTTGGGGTACAAGGATTAAGGGTTAATGGATTAGGGGTTAGGGTTTAAGGGATTAAGGGTCAAGAGCTAAGGGATTTGGCGCTTATGGGCTAGGCAGTTTAATGGTTAATGGCTAAAGTATTATGGGATAAGGGATTAATGTTTAAGTTCTTAGGGAATAGGGGTTTATGGATTAATGGATTAGGGATTAGTGTTAATTTTTTAAGGGTTGATGGCTTAGGGGTTAGGGGATTTAGGGATTTTGTGTTAAGGGATTAGTGATTAAATAAGGTTGAGGGATTAAGGGTTAATTAGGGATTAGGGATTAAGGATTTAAGGGTCAATGGATCAAGGGTTAGGGGAGTTAGGTATTTTTCAGAACTCTCTTTAAATTTCATGGACCCTCTTCCAACATGCCAATCACAAATGCCATCCATCGATGTCGCACGGTGAGCAGTGAATGGGGCCAACTTTGAAATTTCTTCCACTTGTTTCTGTATGTGTCGAAATTTGACATGGTTAGACTAGACACGCGCCTTGATGGTATGTGAGGGTTTCAAGACTCAAGGATACTTGATGTCCCCACATAATATTTGAGATCATCCATTCTTGCATCAATGTTCCTCGTGCAATCTCATTGTCATCATTTGTCATTCACATCTACGAAATGCTTGCTGAAACTCTCTTGAAATGTCATGGAACGTCTTCCAACATGCCCATCACCAATGTTGCACAGTCAACAATGAATGGGGTTTAGCGTCAGAAGTGCGTCAATAGTTAATTGGTTGAGGTGTTGGGGTTAAGTGGATAGGGGCTTTGCGAATTATGGGATTTAGGGATTTGGGGTACAAGGATCAAGGGTTAAGGAATTAGGGGTTATGATTTAATGGATTAAGGGTCAAGAGATAAGGGATTTGGCACTTATGGGTTCAATAGTTTAATGGTTAATGGCTTAGGTATTATGGGCTAGGGGATTAATGTTTAAGTTCTTAGGGAATAGGGGTTTATGGATTAAGGGATTAGGGATTAGGGTTTAAGTGTTTAAGGGTCTATGGCTTGGGGGTTAAGGTATTTAAGAGTATTTTGTTAAGGGATTAGTGATTAACTAAGGTTGAGGGCTTAAGGGTTTAGAGATTAGGGATTAAGGCTTTAAGGGTCAATGGATTAGGGGTTAGGGGTTAGGTCAAAATTTGACATGGTTAGATGAGACACATGCCTTGATGGTATGTGAGGTTTTCAAGATTCAAGGATGCCTGATGTCCCCACATAATCTTCGACATCCTCCATGTTTGCATGAACCTTCATTATGCGATCTGATCATTTTCATCATTCGTCATTCCCATCTATAGAATCTTGGTCAGAACTCTCTTGAAATGTCATGGAATGTATTCCAACATGCTCATCTACAATCTCATTAACCGACTTGACACAATGAGCAGTGAATGGGGCGAATGTTGAAATTTCTTCAAAATGTGATTGTATGCAATGGAATTTTCCATGGTTAGACTAGGCGAATGCCTTGACGATATGGGAAGGTTTTAAGACTTAGTGAAATCATTGAGATTGAATATTGATGTTTTGATATGAAATAGGAAACTAAAATTGAACTTTAATTTATTAATTTTTCACCTAATTCTAGGTGATTAAAATCTTTTATTTTGTTTAATTATTTTATGTTTAGTTCTTAATAAAACATAATAAAATTTGTATTCCCAAAATTAAACTGCAAACAATATAAAAATAATGAAGTTAACAAAGTTGCTTATTCAAATAATTGTGAGATACGTGCATTACTGATGTCTTCCATTGACAAATGCACAAAGGCCATCTATGGTGTAAAAATGCTTCGTTTGGATATATATATATATATATATATATATATATATATATATATAATGCTTTCATCTACCACACGAGCTAGCTTATCCCTCTTTTCACAAAGGCTTGTTTTTAATTGCTTGAAGCATGACATTTTGTCATTTGAAATTTTTCTAACAACTCTTAAATATGCCCTCTTGCCTCATCTTGCAATAGCGGTCTCCTAAATCAATTGGTTTACACATGGATGACCTATTCTACATGTTACCCCTCATATTATATGAGGCATTGTACTAGTTTGAAGACCCTACCCAAACAAGTTGTGTTTGGAGGATTGTGTGTCTTGATGGATATCAGTTGTGGATTCAATACTTATTGTTTCATTTAGCATCAACTCTTGGAGAATCATTGCATATTTGGAGGCTTTCATATTATGCATGGATATTGATAGATAACTAAGATTGATGAGGGTCTTACATATATGGTTCACTCTTTTTTTACCCTTAGCACATTCATGGAGAGGGATACCCATCAACTAAGGTTTTCCCCTGAGTTTTATTGATCATTGCTTGATACTCCTTGAGATAGTGTGCCCTTACTCTAGGGCACATATCCCTAAGGTGCATGCCTTGGAAAGTGTGTTTTGCATTCGATGGTTGAGATATATTTGTGAGGATTTCCTTAGCTTTGGGGCCCTATTTTAAGTATGTGGTTGAGATTTCAAGGAGGTTGTCTGACTCATATCATGGAATGCTCCCTTGGTCATTACATCTTGGCACATTTATTGAGGAGGCCTAACTACCCTGCATGTAGTTCTAGAGTGCCCCATGGTTTTGAGATGATTGATGGTATTAACACAATGTTTCATTCTCTAGAACATGGTTTTGGGGTTTTGTTCAGATTGGTTTAGTGGGATGTTTCACCCTTTATGCATATTTTCCTAGGTTGTCCCACTTTTGGCCCTTGGTTTGAGGAGAGATGGTTTCTTGCACATGCATTGGTACTAATGACACACATTTTGAGGACATCCATCTCTTTAAGGAGGTTTTTATGACAACCAAGGGTCCACTATTGCACAAATGTCGATGAGATCCATCATTTGATGAGTTGGTTATTACATTGGAGGAAGCACCCTACTAACCTTGTTATCTTGGGAATTGTTTTGGCATTTATAGGTTGTTGACTTACTAAAAAAGTGGAGCACTACCATAGTTTCCATATGGGAACATTTATTGTTTATGTAAATACCTTACATTAGTCAATTATTTATTGAGAACAAAACAATAGTACAAGAAGAAAAAATTAAAGGAAATTTAGTAGGAATTTTACAAAAACAACTCTAAATTATTGGTAACTCTAAAGGATATCTACATGAATCCAATTGGTTAAGAGTGGGATAGTTGGGTTCTATGTCAACAAAAACATTTCTCACACCAAACCTCATGTTTATCAAATATCCAAGACAACCACCATTCCCTCAGTCACTGCATTTGCAAAAACAAATCCAAGAATCCATATTCCTTTTGTTAATTTGTGAAAACATTTCAACTACTCTATGCACTCTCTCTAAATTCTGTGAATAGTTAAGGGATTAGGGATTAGGGTTTAATGGATTAAGGGTTAAGGGTTTAATGGTTAGGGTTTAAGGGATTAAAGGTCAATAGATAAGGGATTTGGTGCTTATGGGTTAGGTAGTTTAATGGTTAATGGATTAGGGATTAATATGGGCTAGGGGATTAATGCTTAAGTGCTTAGGGAATAGGGGTTTATGGATTAAGGGATTAGAGATTAGGGTTTAAGTGTTTAAGGGTCGATGGCTTGGGGGTTAGGGGATTTAGGACTTTTGTGTTAAGGTATTAGTGATTAACTAAGGTTGAGGGTTTAAGGGTTTAGGGAATAGGGCTTAAGGCTTTAAGGGCCAATGGCTTAGGGGTCAAGGGTTAGGTCAAAATTTAACATGGTTAGAAGAGACATTGGTATGCAATGGTACACAATGGTATGCAATGATATGCATTGGTATTGGTATGAAATGGTATTGGTATGCATTGGTATTGGTATGAAATGGTATGCAATGGTATGTGAAAATGATATGTTATGGTATACATTGGTATTGGCATTGTTATGCAATGGTATGCAATGGGACCCTGGACTAGTTGGTTTGTTACTTTAATTTACTCCTCCTACCCAAAGTTTTTCCCATAGGATGAAGTTTCACGTATCCATACCCAACATGAAATCCTAATTCACAACTATTCTACCTAATTATAATTGTGAATAGGTAACCTTAGCAACCTATTCTAGTTTTTTCATGAGTGGATACAAGTGAGAAGTTCTTGTGATAACTACGATAGATAGAGAAACATTATTAGAGCCCTCCCTATAGGTTCCCTAATTATTTTGAAAGGGGATTTCACCTTGGATGATAACTTAGTGGGGTTATTATAACTATCTCCCATATCTTCACTAGTTTTATTCAGGCCCTCACCATCGACCCAAGTTGAACTTTGGAAGGCCCTTTTTTAGCTCCTTACTAATTGTACCTTGGGATTTAATCACTGTCCACTATCATTTTAAGGAATGGTTTCACTCGTTGTCTTTTCAAAGTTTTTCAGTAGTGGTCTGTTGATTGGTGTCACACTTAGAAATCCAAATGTGTCATTTTGATTTTCAAATATTTACAATCTTCAACTTAGTTTAGACCATTTCAAAGTGGTTTATCAGTCTCCTTATCATTCTAGGAGGAACAAAGGTATTCCTCATTGATTCATGTTGAGGTTACCTCCAAC
The DNA here is from genome assembly GCA_009831015.1 of Picea engelmannii. Taxonomy (NCBI): domain Eukaryota; kingdom Viridiplantae; phylum Streptophyta; class Pinopsida; order Pinales; family Pinaceae; genus Picea; species Picea engelmannii. The sequence goes on along the minus strand of ML794436.1, from coordinate 659,704 downwards.
AAGGCATAGAGTTGAAGTTCTTGATTCCTCATAAAGTGAACTAGTATAAGCACCAAATTATTTGAATATCCCCATAGGAGGGGATCAAGATAATGTGAACCCTCTAATTGGACAAAATAAGAAGAGGATTTTTTGTGGGGTATTGATGACATCCCCCTAAGAAGATATGAATTTCCTCCTCCTCCTCCTTAAGGAAATTTTGATCCTCCAACTATAAAGAACATTGATAATTGTCCTCTGGCCAATTTCAATCGCTTACTCACTCATATAGTGGATATTATTATTGTCGAAGTGGGTGAGTTACCTCCCAAACACACTGTTTATTCCTTTTTGCACAATATTCCACAATTTGCACTAAATGAGGCGCAATTTGCACCCCAAATTGATTTCATTTTCTATCAATAGTCGATGCTAAATCTAGTGATAATGGCGTCCAATTTAGCATCAAATATTCAAACAAAAAAAAACAAAAGACCTCACACGCAACTAAAAGCAAACCATTAACAATGTTCATTCACAAATTTTGGGGAAATATGTAATGTCCCCATCGATATTTCAAAAAATAAAATACCCCATGCGGAAGGAAAAGAAAACCATTAACAATGTGCATTCACGATTTTTTGGGAAATATGTAATGTCCCCATCGAGCTTTCAAATATTAAAAGACCCCACACACAAGGAAAAGTAAACCATTAACAATGCACATCCATGATTTTTTTGGAAATATGTAATGTCCCCATCCAAATTTCTTCATTGATCTTCATAGAACCTAATTTTATTCTCTCGCAGTTGAGTTTCTCTTGGTGGTGGAAGAGTTTCATGATTTATGACTAAGTTTGGGTTGAAAGGAGGTAAAATATTTTATGTTGGATAGCATATTCTCATTGAAGGATGTTTCTCTGTAGTGAGGGGGAATTTAGGGTGTGTTGGGCACATATCTTTCGTGGAGAGGCCGAGTTTATCCACCAGAAATAGTATTACACTTTAGGGTCATACTAACTCTACAAAAATCATGGTATTCACCTCTAGTATGGTATGATTCATTGTTGGATGGTATATTAGAGTGGGCAAGTCGACCTCTACTATGGATTGAGTAGTCCACCATGAACATACTCGATTTTTAGTTTTGTAAGTGTCCAGATCCTCTGTTTATGCATTTACCATATAGTTGTAGGGAAACAGATCTTTCAAGATTTATTCTCAGCCCATTCAGTCCTGAAATCTCATGCTTACAAAAATAACACGAATACCATACAAATTTTGTGTATAAGCAAAGAAGTGCAAGGTAACAACTTAACTGTTTGACAAAATGTGTCTATGAATTTTTTTATAAGATTTACAACCTCTTATTCTAGTCCTCACAGGAAGAATTTAGAATCATGTTGTAAATTAGAAAACTCATTCTTGTGCCTAGAACTTCATATTGGTTGTATGATTGAGATAACTATGTTTCCATTGCTAAAAATAGGTCTTTACATTTTTCTAAGAAATGCACTAGCAATTGCTTTACATCTAGTTGTATTGGCATTAGAGAGTATTTAACAACTGGAATTCACTATTTAAAAAACATCCTTCAAACAAAACTGTGAAAGAACTATTAGAGAGGGGATTTCCATAGGTTGGAAAATTTGTGGATTTTTTTATTCCTCTTACAAGTCTTCATATAACATATCAGGGCACATGTACAATAATTGACCAAGAGTACACACAACCACCTTTTGAGCTATATAACAGTCCTCAATCACCCAAATGATCGCCTCATTTCTGGATCAATACTCTTACAATGTTATATGTCATAAATTAACTCCCTTTTTGTATTCAAAATTATGTTCTCATGTTTGGAAATTTGTATATCACATGATGAAGGGGGCCTTTTTCATTCATTAGAAATTGTAATCTCAAGAGAGCTCTTGTATATGTCTATTTTGACTAGGAATACATATATCTAACAAGGATTCCTCATATGGTTCATATGAGGAAATTGAAGTTAACACATTTCCAGCTCATTGGAACGGGGTGTTGTCCTAATATGCATTCATGCAAAGCAAAGGGGTAACATTATAGTTGCTATTGGGAATATGTGAGTTGAAGAACTGAAATATTTTGTAGGTAAGCCTCCCTAATGGTGGTATTGGATTACCTTGAAGAGTGGTAAGGAAAATTGAGGTGACAGTGGTTTGTCTTCTGAGTTTCCTTTGATTTGTCTTCAATGAAGACCTTGCACATCCAAAGAGGAAAAATTGAGTGGTAATAGACCTTAGGACCTTGTATTCATAGAAAAATGGAACTTGCAGAGACCTTAATGCCTTGAAAAACATTGGGTTTTAACAATAACTTCTTGAACGAACCCTAAATCCTTCATGGGACTATGGGTATCAGGGAAATAAACCTTTAAGCATTTTCCTTCATCAACAAGCTCTCCCTGTACCTCGCCTTCATCAATAAGCTTCATGATGAAGAAGCTAATATTTTGTCAAACAATGAAACAATACAATGACCAACCTTCATAAACCAATGTGAGTGTGCTCAGTATGTATTCACTATTTGAATTGACTATACCTATTGTTGGAAGATTGGTTGTTGTCATTGATGTCAACCATAGCCATTGGTTCTTGGACCCCACAGTTGATCGAAGTAGATATAAATGAAGGAAATTACACACGCATATACAACACCCATGGATGGATAGTATAAGTCATTCCTCTTCTGGTGGTATGTGGCACGTCACATGAATACTCATGATTGAGGACAAATGAATTTTTGAAGACGACAATGTGAATTGAAGCAGAAACTACATGTCGGCCCTAATTTTAAAAGGAAGTGACATAAAGGGTATAAATACATATCATTATACATTCATTTTTCAACACACAAGTTTGTTAATGAATAAGGAGATATAAGTCAAATTTCAGAGGAAATCTAAAGTAAAGAAGGTCAAATTTCAAGGGAGGATGAAGTCTTTTGGTGATGTGTTCTAAGGTGTTCCAGGTAAAACAATCATAAGGTATTCATAGAGAATTCAAATGAAGTGAGACCAATTGCATTGGAAAGAGTACAGGCTATAGTTTCATGTGTACTAATTTCAGAATCATATGTTAAATATTGAGTGCGGGGCATGTTGTATAAGTTTTCTCTCCTGAATAAACCAGAATTGAATAAGGTCAACCATTTTATCTATAAATCCTTTTCTAGGAGGATTCAAGGAGTGAAACTTGGAGGAGTTTCAAAGAATACATTGAGTTATATTATCTATAGAATCAAAGTATTCTAAGAAGTGAAGAATTGCAAAAGTTGAAGGAGTCTCAGGAAGCATTATTAGGTTCTAAGTGATGGTTGGTTGATGATGATAATTTAATGTAAAGTTTTATTATCTCTCTTATATTCTTGGGTGGAAGGAAGGGGAAAGGATGGAGATTTCAACTCTCTATTGATATTGGAGGATTGTATCTTCCTTTTGGAGGTTTATCCATCCCTTTATATTTGGAAGTTGTAGCTACCTTTGGAAGTCATTACTTCCCTTGAACAATAACTATTGGTTATTTCTCATATATTGTGCATGGTGTATTATGGTGTATTGGAGTAACTCTTCTACTCTTTTTCATTTCTCATTGGATATAATTGAATATATAATCTGGTTGAAGTATAAGTTGAAAAAAATAAATTAATTGTACTTGATACTGAATCACCCCCCTCTCAGTATCATCACCTATTGTTTTCAAAATTTGAATTGTTTTCAAGTTCTTTTTAAAATCTTAAGGTTACTTTCAATCTAAACACCACATTGTTATTTGTGAAGAATTATTCTGAATATTTTGCTTCATACATGTAAAATGCTTCCTATGCCATAGTTGATTTCATTTGCATCTCTCCTTGAGTTGTGCCAAATTGATCAGAGCTATCAATGAAGGCCACAAGCCCTAAATGAGTTTGTTATATCCGAGATAAAGAAAGATATCCATGCTTTCCTTGGAATTTAGCCTCCTGAGCATAAGAGTATTTTTCTTGTATCTTTGTCAATTGAAAGTATTTGCAAAACCTAGGCGACTTTTTTAACTTTTAAAATAGTAATATTGATTCTGGATTTTAAACCTTTATATATGATTATGTAGAGTATGCTTGGATCACCTTCCTCCTTTGAGCTATCCCAAGCTCCCTATTGTTGAACTACTCCAATCTACCAATATTTGAGCTACTCAAATTTATACACGAATCAATTTTGATCATCCTTTTGTAGGCCCCTAACCTCTTGGAAATATGCTAATCGAAGTTGAACATGTCAATTGGTTCCAAATCATCACTATATGATCATATTTTATCATGTCAATTGGATCCACATCATCACTAACGACCTCCTATATTTATGTCTTGATCTCTACTTTGTGATCCCTTTGGCCTTTGTTAGATACTAGGAACTATAAATGAAATTCAACAAACCATAAAACTTGAATGGAAACATTTATGGGCGATATAGGATCATACATACATCAAGTATTCTCTTGAATCATCTAGGAACAATGATTTCTTGGAGATGATATATGAAGGGTCTATGTTGTTCATGATCTGAAATGAAATTGAAATAACTCTCCTCCAAATTTTGTAAAAAAGTTGATATTGGTAAATTTTGAAGTCAATGGTTCAACTTGGAATGAGGACTTGGAATTAATCAAATTTCTCAAAGATCAGAGGATAAAGAGAATTTTAATCATGTCCACGAGGAGAAAATATTGTCTCTAATCCAAAATAATATGCAAAATACTGCTAGTGAGTAAGAATACATGAAATATTTTATTGAGAGTATATAGCTCTTATTTCTAACAATTCTTGAGCATCAGTAGAAACCATCAAATGGTGGTTTTACCATTTGGGTTTATAGGATAAATATTTTTTTTATGGTGTGTGATTGTATTAACATGTTAATTACTCATTGTGTTATTGCTTACTTTATCATCGGTTAATGTATTTCTTTTTTATGGTGTGTGATTGTATTAACATGTTAATTACTCATTGTGTTATTGCTTACTTTATTATCGGTTAATGTATTTCTAGTTCACAGTGAAAACCACATCCCACAATATAATTTCACCTTCAATCAATTACCCATGAATAATTTAATGTTTTCTTGATTGTTGGTTTTTCTCTAATGCTAGTTTAAGTCACAAGAATAGCTCAGATTGTCCTCCCTTTTGTTTTTTTCCTTGTTGGCGAATTTCGTTGTGTTTACCATTCAATATAAATGGAACTTTGTTGCATTTTCCCTCTATAGCACACATATTTCTCCCTACAATAATCTCATTGGTGTGTCTAGGCATTACACACTAGTATGTAGAATAACAATGCATTTTCCAAGTTGTGTACATGGTTAACTCCCTTAATTGAATTTCTCACTACTTCCTACAACTTGAATTCCCTTGAATTGGAATCACTAGTTGGTCCTTATAGCTTAGTTTCAATTTGTTTGAGTCATTGGGGAATTCCAAAGCCCAAATTGACCTTGTATGGTTCATTGGTATACCATATCAGTTAGGGTGTTGTTCAAACCACATCCTATAATTTTCTCTTTAGTCTATTAGAGCCTAAAAGTCCAATGCACATTGCAACCATACCTTCTCAAACTACGAGTTTGATTGCCACCTACAACTAGATGTGGATGGGATTTCAAGTAAACAAAATTATATGTTGTTAATGCCTCATGGATTTTGTGTTCAATAAAAACCAAATAACCTATCACATCATTAATTTATTGTATTATGGGTTGGGTAGATATATGACAATTGAGCACTAGGTGAGAATATTGTAATAAGCAGAGTTTATTTTATTCCTAGGAATTCAAATAAGACTTAGTCATATTTGAACCTATGAATTATGAAATCCATGTAGGAAAAACGCCTTGTTGAACCAATTGAACTAATCCTTGTATCTTACTAAAAACTCTTATCTATCACTACTATTAATTTAGGTTTGATAGTTGAACTTGCACTTATTGAGGGAAAATGAAACTTTTGATGTATTGTATATTCTTGTTAGGATACTATAATTGATAATATAGTTTTTTATATTTTTTTTATTAAAAATTGAAAATGTGTTTTTTTTGGTAATATAACTAATATCTATTAATAAAATACAAAAAGAGCTACATACAATCCCTGGTGCAACCTATTCTCAAAGAAAACATAGTTGCATAACTTCCAAAATATGCACTATAGGGTTGTGTTGAGATTTGTCATATCCCATACAAAGATTATATGAATCCTTAATCATAACAAAAGATTAAATTATAAATTTCCCGAGTCTAAGAAGAACTAATTAAAGATAACGAGAACCTATTTATGTCAGAAGAAAACCTAACCCTATAATAAAATTTATTTGGACAAATGCTACAGAGTCTAATCCAATTTTCATGAAGATATAAGGTGTGTCCTTCCCAAGGTTGTCCTTGGAAACTTCTTCATCCTAGACTGCTTCCATGTTTTCATATTCCTTGTCTTTCATATTCATAGGGTGTCCCTCCTCACCCAACTCCTTACTCTTTGCCTCAAACCAATGAATATCATGGATTAGATTATTATATTTCTAATTTATGTGGTCTAGTTTCTCTTACAACTAGTTCAATTTCTTGAGAAAAAAAAATCAACTAGGTATCTCATGCTTCCACCATCATGGTTATGAAAGTATTCATGTGCCAATAAATGTCCACCAATTTTAGGAATTTTGTATCCCTTCTGTGTGAAAATCCAATGTATGGAATCCACTAAAATATCCCCTCATCCACCTATGCATTAGATGCCATGCCCCATTATTCTCTCCCTCTTCTTTATTTTTTCTAACTTCCATATTTATATTATAAAAAAAATACTATGATAAGTTGTTTCTACCTCCTCATTGAGGACTATGCTCTACATTTTCTAGGTCTCCCGTTGTGAATACTGTGACTACTTTCCCATGTTCCTTGTTCCTTTTGCCTAATGTCCTTTCCTTCTTGAGAAACCACCCTGATGGTATTTGAGATAGATCACTCCTAGTGTTCCATAAGTGACACCCTATAACTAATAGGTTGCAAGCTGAATTCTCAACCCAGAGTGTTCACTCCAAATTCCAGAGAGCTAAATTCAGAGGAGATGAAATAAGGCTATAATCTATCATCACTATGACATAAACCCACCTTTGCAACATGGCTCCCTCCCCTTTATTGGTTGACCCAATATTACTCCCATGATGAATGTTAAATAGACTATCATAAGCCATTAGACACCCCCCCTATCTATGCCCTATTCCTCCATGATTCCATAGTTACATGTTTTCACTAGATGGAGGAGGATCATCTCAGTCTTGGTTTCTAAAGGATGAGCCATAATGACCTCCTGCTTCCATCACCCTCTCCCTTGTCTCTTCATTCCATTCACACATTATAAATGTTACATATACCCCTACTCCCTCTAAATGTGTGTCGACATTGCGATTATTCCTCCCTTCAACCCCATTTGGTGAAGATATTATTATCAACAACCAATATGGCTTCTTTGCATGCCAAATTGGCATGCACAATAGCCAATTTGGCATGCACAACAACCCTAGGGATGGTGTGCATGTATTAACATGTTAATTACTCATTGTGTTATTGCTTACTTTATCATCGGTTAATATATTTTAAGTTCACAGTGAAAACCACATCCCACAATATAATTTCACCTTCAATCAATTACCCACGAATAATTTAGTGTTTTCTTGATTGTTGGTTTGTCTCTAATGCTAGTTTAAGTCACAAGAATAACTCAGATTGGCATCCATTTTGTTTTTTTTACTTTTTGGTGAATTTCGTTGTGTTTACCATTCAATATAAATGCAACTTTGTTGCATTTTAGCTCTATAGCACACATGTTTCTCCCTGCAATAATCTCATTGGTGTGTCTAGGAATTACACACTAGTATGTAGAATAACAAGGCATTTTCCAAGTTGTGTACATGGTTAACTCCCTTAATTGAATTTCTCACTACATCCTACAACTTGAATTCCCTTGATTTGGAATCACTAGTTGGTCCTTATATCTTATTTTCAATTAATTTGAGTCATTGGGGAATTTCAAAGCCCAAATTAACCTTGTAAGGTTCATTGGTATACCATATCAGTTAGGGTGTTGTTCAAACCACTTCCTATAATTTTCTCTTTAGTCTATTAGAGCCTAAAATTCCAATGCAAAATGCAACCATACCTTCTTAGACTACGAGTTTGACGACCACTTACAACTAGATGTGGATGGGATTTGAAGTAAAAAAAAGTATATGTTGTTAATGCCTCCATGGATTTTGTGTTCAATAAAAAAAACATAACCTATCATATCATTAATTTATTGTATTATGGGTTGGGTAGATATATGACAATTGAGCACTAGGTGAGAATATTGTAATAAGCAAAGATTATTTTATCACTAGGAATTCAAATAAGACTTAGTCATATTTGAACCTATGACCTATGAAATCCATGTAGGAAAAATGCCTTGTTGAACCAATAGAACTATTCCTTGTATCTTACTAAAATATCTTATATATCACTACTATTAAGTTAGGTTTGATAGTTGAACTTGCACATATTGAGGGAAAATGAAACTTTTGATGTATTATATATTTTTGTTAGGATAGTATGATTGATAATATAGTTTTATATTTTTTTTATTAAAAATTGAAAATGTGTTTTTTTTGGTAATATAACTAATATCTATTAATAGAATACAAAAAGAGTTACTTACAATCCCTGGTGCAATATATTCTCAAAGAAAACATAGTTGTATAACTTCCAAAATATACACTATAGGGTTGTTTTGAGATTTTTCCTATCCCACACAAAGATTATACAAAGCCTTAATCATAAAAAAAATATTAAAAATATAACTTTCCCGAATCTAAGAAGAACTAATTAAAGATAACATGAACCTATTTATGTCAGAAGAAAACCTAACCATATAATAAAATTTATTTGGACAAATGCTACTGATTAGAGTCTAAGTCAATTTTCATGAAGATATGAGGTGTGTCCTTCCCAAGGTTGGCCTTGGAAACTTCTTCATCCTAGAATACTTCCATGTTGTCATATTCCTTGTCTTTCATCTTCATAGGGTGTCCCTCCTCACCCAACTCCTCACTCCTTGCCTCAAACCTATGAATATCATGGATTAGGTTGTTATATTTCTAATTTATGTGGTCTAGTTTCTCTTACGACTAGTTGAGTTTCTTGAGAAACAAAATCAACTAGGCATCTCCTACTTCCACCGTCATGGTTATGAAAGTATTCATGTTCCAATAAATGTCCACCAACTTTAGGAATTTTGTATCCCTACTATGTGAAAATCTAATGTATGGAATTCACTAAAATATTCCCTCATCCACCTATGCATTAGATGTCATGCCCCACTATTCTCTCCCTCTTCTTTATTTTTTCCAACTTCCATATTTATCTTATAAGAAAATCTACTATGATAAGTTGTTTCTACCTCCTCGTTGAGGACTATGCTCTACATTTTCTAGGTCTTCCTTTGCTAATATTGTGACTACTTTCCCATGTTCCTTGTTCCTTTTTCCTAATGCCCTTTCCTTCTTGAGAAACCACCTTGATAGTATTTGAGATATATCACTCCTAATGTTCCACAAGTGACACCCTATAACTAATAGGTTGCAAGCCTAATTCTCAACCCAGAGTGTCCACTCCAAATTCCAAAGAGATAAATTCAGAGGAGATTAAATAGGGATATAATCTATCATCACTATCATATAAACCCACCTTTGCAAGATGTCTCCCTTCCCTTTATTGGTTGACCCAATATTACTCCCATGATGAATGTTAAATAGACTATCATAAGCCATTAGAAACACCCCCTATCTATTCCCTCTTCCTCCATGATTCCATAGGTACACATTTTCACTTGATGGAGGAGGATCATCTCAGTCTTGGTTTCTAGAGGATGAGCGATAATGGCCTCCTTCTTCCACCACCCTCTCCCTTGTCTCTTCATTCCATTCACATATTCTAAATGTCACATATACACCTACTCCCTCTAAATGCACATCGATATTGTGATTATTCCTCCCTTCCACTCCATCTGGTGAAGATGATATTATCCACAGCCAATAGGGCTTCTATGCATGCCAAATTGTCATGCACAACAGATAATTTTTCATGCACGACATCCCTATGGTTGTTGTGCATGCCAATTCATCCATAGGGATGTTTTGCATGCCAATTTGCCATGCAAAATAGCCCTATGCATGCCAAATTTGGCATGCACAATAGCCCTATGGCTGAATTGGCATGCACAACAGCCATAGGGATGTTGTGCATGCCAAATTGGCATGCACACCAACCAATAAGGCTGCTACTGAGATGTACAAAAAGTATAATGTGGATGATGTTGCAAACAACACAATGAAATGTTTGTATAGATGAACCGATGGTCAGTTGCTTCAAATTAACATGGTTTGATGATTTTGAATGGAATGACTGCATTGGTGCTAGATTATCCTTAGGGAAAAGGTGGGGCAATGTGTGGCATTGAACCTTGGTTGACAACTTGTATAATTTTGGAGTTTTCTTATAATCCTATTGGATGAGAGGGTCAAATTCTCTAGTAGAAAACAACCATTTGGATGATAAATGGCTTTTTAAAAGATTAGGGCCAGTGGTTGTGTATGTAGAGAGTGGTAAAGGGATAGGAATGTACATCTTGACAAATTACTAAAACTCTACAACAATTCCATGAACAATATCTTCTCTTAAACTAAGATAGCATTCCTATTTGCTCTTAAATTTCACTAATATAACAATATTTTCTCTTAAACTCTGAAACAAGTCCATGAATTGCATAGAACTAACTGATCAGGGGTTTCTCACTGCCCGGGAGTCTTGCGGTCACAATGCAAATATGACACAAGGGGTCAAATTTGAAAACCCCTATGTCGGGAAATTGTGGGCACCGTGGTCATGTGGGAATTGACCATATAGACCTTCAAAAGCTTACGTAACTCAGTTACACCACCTGGTTGTGATTTTGTGTCCCCATACCAAATTGTCATTGTCTCCCTGAATGGCTTCAGGAGGTGAGTTTCAAATCTCCACAACATGAAAAACGTACCTCTGATCGATAAACCGTCAGTTTCGTTGGGCTCTTGGCATCAAATTCTAGCTAGGGGGACCCCTCTCTTGTGATTTCGTCGCCCGGAAAAGTGTTTATTAGAGGATCTACGAAACTAGGGTTTTGCTCAGTGAGGAACAATGCAAATCCAACATAGGGGGTCGAATTTCACAACCCCTGTGTCAGGTGATTGTGGGCATTGTGGTTGCATGGGCATTGGCCATACGAGCCTTCCAGATATTACAAAACTCAATTACATCGCTCGATTTTGATTTTGTGCCACTGGAACAAATTGTCATTGTGTCCAAAATGGCTTCAAGAGGCGAGTTGCAACTCGCCATAGCACCCAAACCATTCCTCGGATTGATGAAACACCCATTCTGTTGGACTCCTAGCACCAGATTCCACGAAGGGGGACCCCTCTCCTATGATTTTTTCGCCCAAAAAATTGTTTGTTAGAGGATATCTAGAACTAGGGTTTAGCTCAGTGAGGCACAATGCAAATCTGACACAGGGGGTCAAATTTCACAACCCCTATTTCGAGTGATTGCGGGCACCGTGGTCGCATGGGAATTGGACGTACGAACCTTTTGGAGCTTACGAAACTCAGTTACATCATTGGGTTGTGATTTTGTGCCACTAGACCAAATTGTCATTGTCTCCCTGAATGGATTCAGGAGGCGAGTTAAAACTCGTCATAACACACAAACTGTGCCTCGGATCGACAAAATGTTAGTTATGTTGGACTCTTGGCACCAGATTCCAGCTAGGGGGACCCCTCTCCTATGATTCCATCACCCAAAAAAGTGTTTGTTAGAGTATCTAAGGAACTAGAGTTTTTCTCAGTGAGGCCTAATGCAAATCCGACACAGGGGGTCAATTTTCAAAACTCTTTTGTCAGGTCAAACTCTCTTCTGCAACCTCATTTTTGGCCAAGCATTCCATTCTCTACTTGCTAGATTAATTGAGCATAACATATTGCATATCTTGAGCATAGTTTATATGGCCTTTCACATCACCAATGTTTTATACTCTTTCATTTTTTTGCATTGTTGGTTGTTTCCCTCCTTTGGGAGTCAAGAAGAAAACTCTTCAATCTTTGTTTCTTGGATACCTTATGGGATAAATTCTTAAAGATAATGAGCCTGCTTGAAATTCAATTTTTTGACCCTCTTTTAAGCTTGCTTGACATGCATTTACAACTCATACTCAAGATTAAAAACTTGTATTTTTAGCCCTCATGAAAAAATCCAAAATTGCCATCTCATTTTAAGCTTAAAAACGTTTATATCTTCAACCCTCATGTATTTCCATAAAATACCAAATTCCAGACCTATTTTTGAATATTGAATTTACATTTGCAGTACTATTTTTTAGTTTTAAGGTTTCTTTTTAATTTATTATAATTTTTAGGTCCTTTTTTGGGGGTTTTGCATTTGCATTTCCAACTTTTCTCTTTTGGGCACGGTAATTTTATGCCTTATATTTTTTTTTTATATTGTAGGACAGTGTGCAGTAATAGTGTGTAGGGTTGTCGCCTGCAGGGTGTAGACCGATTGACAAGTGTTGTGTAAATGGAAGGAAATATGTAAAAGGAGTTCTCAAGTTCGATTCTCACCTCGATTTACTCATGCCCCATTCTTGTGCGATGTGTGGACACACTTGGAGGTTATAGAGGTAGCAGACGAGAATCAACGCCATGTCACGCGAGTACGAGAACCACAAGTTTCCGATTTCGCCAGTCACAAAAAAAAATAGTGTGTAGGGTTGTCTTAGCTTCTTTCCTATTGCTCAAACTTTTATGAAGTGACCAACATCAAGTAAAGTGTCACTAGAATCGACAACATACAAAGTATCAAGCACATTGGTCCATTGTACAGTGTTGGGGTTCCATATCCCAAGAAGATGTCAACAACTATTCTGGACCAATACAAGCATTGCTCATCAACATCTAGTTCTTCATAAGTGTTTGTGTATGTGATTACAACCTTAATGCTTCCATATTGAACAATAATGTTTTCTGGATTGGAAAATTAAGCATTTGGTCCTGGTACAAGTCTCAATTGATGAATGTATGTCACCCAATACTTCCAATTGAGCATGTTTGGCATATCAAGTCAAGGAAAGGAATGGAATGGAAAGGCAAGGCAAGGCAAGGAAATTCATGGCATGTCAAGGCAAGGCAAGGCATGGATTTTCAAGGCAAGGCATGGCTAGGCTAGGCATGGCATGTCAAGGCAAGGCAAGGCATGACATGTCAAGGCAAGGCATGTCAATTCCAGGCATGACATGTCAAGACAAGGCATGTCAATGCAAGGCAAGGCATGTCAAGAAAAGGCAAGGCATGTCAGGGAAAGGCATGACAAGGCAAGGAAAGGAAAGGAATGTCAAGGCAAGGCATGTAATGTCAAGGAAAGACATGGAAATGCGAGGCAGGGAAATGGATGAAAATGAAAGGCATTGCAAGGAAAGTCATGGTAAGGCATGACAACGCATGACATGTTAAGGAAATCTAATACATGTTAAGGAAAGGCATGTCATTTCAAGGTAAGGCATAGAAAGGCAAGGCAATACATGTCAAGGAAAGGCATGACCAGGCTAGGCATGGAATGTCAAGGAAAGGCATGACCAGGCTAGGCATGGAAAGTCAAGGACATGAATAGAATGACATGTCAAGGAAAGGAAAGTCAAGTCAAGGAAAGGCATGGAAAGGCATGTCAAGGCAAGGCAAGGAAAGGTCTGTTAATGCAAGGCATGTCAAGGAAAGGCATGTTAATGCAAGGCAAGCTCTATCAAGGAAATGCAAGGCATGTCAGGGCAAGGCAAGGAATGTCAAGGCAAGTCATGGCATGTCAATGCAAGGCATGGCAAGGAAAGGAAAGGGAATTCATGGAAATGCAAGGAATTTCAAGGCATTTCAAGGTAAGGCATGGAAACACACGAAAAAGCATGGCATGGCAAGGCAAGACATGTCAAGGAAAGGGGTGGCTTGTCAAGGCAAGTCAAGACATGCTAAGGAAAGGCAAGGCATGGCCAAGCTAGGAATAGCATGTCAAGGCAAGGCATGTCCAAGCTAGGAATAGCATGTTAAGGCAAGGCAAGGAATGACATGTCAAGGAAATTCATGTCAATGCAAGGCATAGAATGTCAAGGAAATGCATGTCAATACAAGGCATGACATGTCAAGGCAAGGTATGTCAATGCAAGGCATGTCAATGCAAGGCATAGAATGTCAAGGAAATGCATGTCAATACAAGGCATGACATGTCAAGGCAAGGCATGTCAATGCAAGGCATGTCAATGCAAGGCAAGGTTTGTCAAGGAAAGGAATGTTAATTCAAAGAAAGACATGTCAAGGAAAGGCATGGAAAGGGAAGGGAAGGAAAGGAATGTCAACGCAATCCATGGTATGTCAAGGCAAGGAATGCCAAGGCAAGGAAAGGGAAGTCTTGTTAAGGCAAGGCATGGCATGTCAAGATGTCAAGGCAAGACATGTCAATGCAAGGCATGGCTTGTCAAGGCAAGGGATGGCAAGGCTAGGCATGGCATGTCAAGGCAAGGTATGAAATTTCAAGGGAAGGAAAGGCATGGAATGTCAAGGAAAGGCATGTCAATGCAAGGCATGGAATGTCAAGGAAAGGCATGTCAATGCAAGGCATGGAATGTCAAGGCAAGGCAAGGCAAGGCTAGGCATATCGGTTTTTTATGATCTTTACTAACGTTTATTAGAATTGTTGAATGTTTTACATAATTGGAATGACATCTTAGTTGTAACTTATTTGATGTTTTATTATCATATGTTCACTTTGGTATGATGTAATATGATTATCGTTTCAATTCATATGTTGTAATATTAGATATATAACATAGAAATTAATTATTGCATAAAATACATAATAAATTTTCATTCTAAATGTCCCCGAGGTCTAGAGAAGTCAGTGAGGGAGTGCGTTGTTAAGGCACTCTGTAAGTGAAAGTCACCAGTTCGAAACCCCTGGGGAAACCTCAAATATAGCCATGTTAAGGGTTGGTGCGTTCCATTCCAGGTGTGATCCTCGGGTGACTTTGAAGGATTATATGCCCATGGGTCGTGGCATCTCATCCAAGGCAGTTCCTCGCTAGTCAAAAGGTTCGGGATTACCAAAAAAAATAAAATTCTAAATGTTTGTTTTTGTAGAACAAGGATCTTCCAGAAGATCTGGATCATCCTCAACAAATAGATCTAGATAATGATGTTGGGTCTGATGCTGAGATGGCAGATGATGCTCTTGATGACACAGATACATATGACATCCATGCCATTATCGATGCAGATGATGATGATGACAATCATGATGATCATGATCATGATGGTGATGATGATGTTGAGGTAGTTGCTGGTAGCAACCAATGAAATTCATGATCATATAGACTGCGTCATGGATCATTTTTTATATATTGTTATAATGCCTCTTTTCATGGTTACTATCATATGTATCATTTTCACAGCCTCGAGTACCATATTATTGAGTTGCATCATTTTGACATGTTTCATGTTGACTTATATCGTTTGGACATGACATATCATATTGACTTGTATCAATTTGTCTTATATAATTTATCATTTTTATTTATATCATTCGTACATGATGTATCATTTTGACTTATGTCGACTATTGGACATGTATCATTTTCAGATGATATTGGTCTACTAGAATATATATTTCACTTTCACTTGTTTTAGTTATATATATGATGATCTTATTGATATTAACTCGTCAATTTTTATATATTGAAAGTGGTTGATGATTTTTGGATGCATATTTATTACATATGATGGTTTTGATTTACTGCTCATGATGGGTGTTGTCAAATTCACTTAAATTATAGATATTTGACTCACTTGTTTTAATTATAGATGATGATCATGTTATAATAATTATATTGTTATTTTATATATACTGGATGTTGTAGATTCTATTTTGAAGGAGATTTAATAAATATAATGATGTTGTTAATTTGTATGGATGTTTGTTTCCCTAAACAATTCTTTATAAATGTTATCCTATAAAGTATTTCAAATTCATTTATATGACTCATTGTATAATCATATAATTTATTTAAGATACATGATATATTTAACTAATTAAATTGAAATAAAACATATTGAATTAATAATTGTAAGCAAAACAATAAGTAGTTTTGGAAGCAAGAAATGAAGCAAAAATGGTAGCCAAATTGGAAGCCACACTAGAAGAAAAAATGGAAGAAAAACTCGAACTCAAACCAAAAGAAAAACGAGAAGCAAAATGGGAAGAAAACTAGATGTAAAACTGGAATCCAACCCAGAAGCCAAACTCGAAGAAAAATTGGAAGCCATATCTGAAGCAAAACTGGAAGCCAAAATGGAAGCAAAATTGGAAGGCATATCAGAAGAAAAACTGGAAGCAACACCTGGTGCTAAACCTGGTGGTATTCCTGGTGCTAAATTGGAAGAAAAATTCGAAGCCATATTAGAAGAAAAACTGGATGTAAATCATGAAGCCAAACTAGACGCAAAAATGGAAGCAAAATTGGAAGGCATATCAGAAGAAAAACTGGAAGCAACACTTGGCACTAAACTTGGTGCTAATTTTGGCATTATTCTTGGTGCTAAACCTGGTGCTAATCCTGGCATTATTTTTCTTGTGCTAATTCTGGTGCTAATTTCGGCGCTAAATCTGGTGTAATTATAAAAAATCCATATTGTACTCAGTTTTGCGCCAGAAAAGGTGTACGATTCATGGAGTAAAATACACTAAATTCCGATGCTAGTTTAGGCACTAATTCCCCATTATGTTGTAGTGATTCTTGCCTTTATCCTCTAATGGATTCCTCTCTAGCCGATAGGGTGGAAGTTAAGGCTATAACAGATTCCCCCTAATGTGTGAGGTCAGGAAAGGAATGGATGGTCGAAATACATTACAATAATCTCCATGTGAGGCAGCGCAAAGAGAGAGAAAAGGAGGTTCAAAAACCAAATAAGTCATGCAATCAAACACCAAGGATGAGAGCATATATAGACCAATCCCCTAGGTAGACATACTTAAACTATGAATGAGCATGGCCACCAAACAATACATTGTGGATCCATGATATGAAATGTTAAACCATGGACATGAAAGAATACAAAGTGGATCCATGTCATCAATAAGACCATAGCCACGAGACAATACAATGTGGATCTATGTCATGAACTCAATCATAGCCACCAAAAAATACAATGCGGATCTATGAAACAACATATAGTTGTCATGAAGACAACGAGCACTAAGGAGAGTGCCCCCGAAGTCTTTACATATAAGTGATATACTCCATCACAACTTTGGAGGAGATAATGTAAAAGAATGATGTGGCTCCAAACCCCGATGGTATGAATCTACGACATACGAATACATGAGTTGATGTCGAGCATGGTAGAAACTATCTTATTATTCGGCATTGATGTGTGTTGTTAACATACATAGGGGGACCCACCGATGATGAAGATGGTATCCAAGGTACCTATTACAATCTAGCGAGTGTGAATACATGGTCTGGTGTTTAACACTCATAGAATCAATCGATCAGGAGTCAATGATGTAAACTCATTGTCGATCACGAGGAGGCATGCCACTAATGACTGCAAGATTCAAGGTACTAGCTAGTTTCTAGATCCCTCTCCTAGATAATGTGTTGAATTAGATAGGAAGAGATTCGTTGAAGGAGGGCCTTCATGTATCCCCTATCAATCAACACGAAACATACATTGAGAGATGATGTGAAGAGAGATTGTGACAAAGTACAACTGGAACAGGGATGGTCGAATCAGGAAGTCAACAAAATAGAATATGGTCGACTTAGGATTAAAATTCCCTTGAACATATAGCATGAAACAATGGTGACTTGGAATAAAGACAAAATATTTGGATGAATATAGTGCAACAACGCAAGAGGCATTGAAGCACTCTCCATGATGACTAGAAGAGCAACCAGACGGAGGAGTATCTCTAACTCATATTACTGGGACGACTTATAGGAAAGATAAAAATCAACTGTATTATGATGACACAAACAAGTGCCATGGTAAAGGGTGACTCGCGTGATGTTTCCATTTTGAGAATAGACCAATGGTGAAAAACCCCCATTATTTTTTTATTTCTTTTTTGCATTTTTTGTCTCCTTCATGGTTTAATGAGAACAAAAGAATGACACAAGTATGCTTGGTCTCCTTCATAGTTTAATGAGCATGAAATAATGATGCAAGTAATCTCGATACACTTTTCATGTCCTTTTATGATTCCAAAAAAGAGATAAAAGTATACTCGAAGGGAGAGAACGGGTCGCTTAACAACATGCTTCTATGTTCCAAGTGCATGAAACTGACCTAAGCAATGAGGAATGAAAATGGTACTGGAAAGTGAGATACACTTTTAGTAGTTGTTCTCTCCCTGGGTAAGTGGATGCAAAATAGAGGCCAAATACTGCAAGAGGTGGATGGTCAAGGCTACCACATAGTGGTAAGAGGGATATGGGAAAACAACAATGCAATGACGAGAGGCACGATGCGAGAAACAAATGCATAGAGGATAATTAAGAAACATAAAAAACAATTCAGGAACCCCCACGAGATGTGGCCATAATATAGAGAAAGAGAGGAGAATGAGGCTCAATCTTCAAGTCATGGATGAACTAAAGGAGGTCTCCTGGTCCTACGAGAAAATGCAGCATGGAAACCAAATGAAAATTCAGGTGCTAGGGTTCCCATGAAGGGTAGGAACTACCAAACCTGTTACAACATGAAAAATGAGTGGCTAAGGTTGCAAATGGTTGGGTTCGAACCTAAGGCATAGTGTTGACAACATGGATGGTTAATAATGAAAAGCGGGAAATGCAAGGAAAAACCTATCCATGTATGTCAGTTTAGAAACACATACCTCAAGTTCAGTGGATGTCGTTGTATTCATAAAAAAATCCCTAGAATCCTCTCAAGAACATGTAAACTAGATGTCAAGGTCAAAATTTGTAGTGAAATCTCAAAAAAGAAAATATTTTTGGATTTTTTGGCTATTATGTACATAAAACAAAATGCACTCACACCACACACACGTGTACACGAAACTATGCATATTTATGGTTTACACAAAGTAGATCCCATTGCAAGGCTCAGGCCAAGGATATTTTTCATAATCAATGAACTAATGAGCCAATGTTGGCATCATATGGAACACCATGTCAGGGCCATGCCACATAGAAACATATTTTTGCATAGGAAGATACTCATTATGAGTAGTCTCGTGATCTAAGTAAGCTCCTTGATGGGCTCCATCAAGACATGAAGAAAGTACAAAACGTGAATATTCAATGGAAAGGGTAGCATAGAATTCAATGGCAAGTTCTGGAAAAAGAAAATCAAGGCGGAAAAGGGTCAAGATCAAGGCTTTCACTGGATGCCCCCAGTCCTAGATCAAGACTCATCATGTCAACTATCATCAATTTCAAACTAGAGAGGATGGATTCTCGATGACTCTCACTCTCCTGGGGATTATCGATGGAATCCATGACTTTTAGGATGGCCTCTTCTGAAGGAAACTCAAAATCAAGGGAGTCATGTAAACCGAGAGAATCAACAACCCGTATGGGTGGAGTAGGTTGATCACACTCCATATGAGGATGGAGTTGTTGACCAATATCTGTGGATGTTTATGGGATCTCCATATAAAAAATCTCAACCATGGTGAGCGGCATGGATGCTCCAGTTTTGTCAACATCCTCGGGGTGAGGTACCACCCAAGGGTCAAAAGACCCGAGGGATCCACTCGTAAATGAAAAATCATGTTGATAGAATCTATATGTGAAGTGGGAGACAGTGGGGGAAGCGGGAAAATTCCCATCAACGAAGTATCTTTGAACATCCCCACAACGACGTTGAAAAAAGGTTGCATGGTATCACTGACAAAGGGTACATTTGACCCCACATTGGATCCAATGTCTGGGGTACAGAACACAAATTGATCTATTGTTACGATTTTCCCTTGGTGAGGGAAACATATGACCCTAAAGATCAATGAGACAACTGCAGTCATCTTGTAGAACCAAGCATACCCAAGTAATATATTTTACTCAAGAGGTGCA
This sequence comes from Picea engelmannii, assembly GCA_009831015.1. Lineage (NCBI taxonomy): Eukaryota > Viridiplantae > Streptophyta > Pinopsida > Pinales > Pinaceae > Picea > Picea engelmannii. Next base: position 639,455 of record ML794436.1, on the reverse strand, counting down.
TCAACGACCTCTACCGCCACACATGCAATCTTTCCACCTAACTCGATGGATAAGGAAGTGATTATTCCATGAGGATGAAACATGTGTCCATCAAATGCTTTTAAGAGTATTGCATATGTGTTGATATTAGGAGAGTTGAGGGCCTTCCAACAAGAAATGGACATGATGCAAGTCGAGGCTCCTTCATCCACCACTGTCTAGTAATTTTTTTTTCCCAACGATCACACTATAATATGAAAGGAGACCTGATGGGAGAGCCTATGAGTAACCTGAATGGTCTCAAAGGTTATCAAACTCGACTCTGAGGGATCAACCCAACCTATGGTAGACAACAAGGATTTTCGTTGTGTGGAGAATATTTGGAGAACTTCAAGCATCAACATGGCACATGGTGTATGGGACAAGTATTCCATAATACTGTAATTGTGCGCAGCCTGAGTTTTGGAATTATGTGTCATGCGTCGAAGAATGTACTTTTGGGGGTGAAGTGGTACGTGAAAAGATGGATTTTCAATCTATAGAGGGTCATCAGGCTGGGAAGAAGATGTTTCTTCTGATGCAACATAAGAAGGCTCGGGAATGTCATAATTCTTGGCTTTCATTTGAAAATTGATCATTTGGTCACATATGAAAATGGAAGCATTTGAGGAAGACCCCTCATGGTGAGGGGTACCTTCCATGCCCCCTTGTATAGAGGCAAAATTTTTGGAAACCATGTTTTTAGGTTGAGGGGGGAAAGGATGTGTTACAACAATAGGTTGCTAGGGGGCCCATGGTTGTGCCAAGAATCTATGGACCTCATCCTTTCGAGGGAAATGGTGAGTAGGGTGGTCTTCCCCACAAATCATGCAAGGAAACTGACTCTTCCTCTTTTATTTACTACCTCCCTCTTAGGTGTTTTGGGTAGAGACAATCCCTTTCTCATTGTTGGAATTATTTTTCTTGTTTTGTTTCTTCTTTCCTCCATTTTGCTAAGGATTCTTCGGTTGCATGGACTGCACTGAATTCTCCTTGGAGGTTTGAGAGGGGGTTGCAACAGTTTGATCATTAGTGACAGAAGATGATGGGTGTGATGTAATCGATATATGACCCATTTTTCAGCTAATTGGTGCACAGATGCACAGGAAATAGAACCAATCACACCATCGACATGGGGTATTGGGTTGGACTTCCTGGGATCTATCGACGGTCGAGGTGAATTTGGAATAATGTCATATAGAGTACCTGATTGAGAATAAATTAAGCCTAAGTATTGGGCATGCAAAATGGCCTTCTCCTTGGTAGTCACCCAACCATAGCTACATCTCAAGAAATGGGTGGTAGGAGGGACTTTGTAAACCACCCCATAAAGAGTTTTTCCAAGATCTGTGTCTTGATCATCCTATGCCTTCGACGAAACTCGTGTATATGATGGGAAATATGTGTGGCATTGTCTTCAAGAAATGAAGTCAATAGTTCAGTTCCTATCTCATAACGTATGGGTATTTGGTGATGCATTAAACATGCCATTTCCAAATTGTTGATGCTCTTAAAGGAACCACCTTTTAACTCAATGCACCATTTGGCGGAAACTCTAGTCAGGGATCTTTGTAAAAGACACAACCTCGCACTATCATCCATCAACAAGTTGGATGAACACCATAAGTGGTATGTCATGATGTGTGTAGAGGGGTCCTCTCTTGGATTTCTGTCGAATTTTGGAATATTTGAAGGTATCTTTGATGAAATTGTCAGCCATGAAGGGTCATGGGCTATAGGGTCATTTGTTAACCATGACAATCCGATAAATCTAACATTGCAAGGAAATGCAACAAAATGAATATTAGGAGGGAGGTGAAGTCTATGTTGTCCCAGATGGACCTTGTTGTCCCCTTATGTTGGTACTACTAGAGGGTTGTGGAGTTCCTAAAGAGTGATTTACTACTGGGATCGTGGCACCTCCATGAGCATGATTTCTTCCAGAATCAAAGATGACCCCAGGGGGTTTCCTCTGGGGGTAAATGTGGATCCTCTAGGGAAAATATTCCCAAAGTTAGTCCCAGGGAAGAAACCCCTAGGATAGGATGTGTAAACAAAAGGAAAACCTCCCCATGGTGAAATGTTTCCCCCAAGGGATGCTACCCCAGGGAAAGGTGTTCTAACCAATGGAAAGTTAAAACCTCCTGAAGTATTGATGCCCCTCGCTTGGCTAGGGACAACCCCAAAACCACTAGAAATATTCCACCCGAAAGGTGAACTAGTTCCTGATGATACCAAGCCACTCATAGGAATGGTGGAGGTGGAAGGAATTCCACTCACCATGTTGAAACCAAATATCGACCCCCCACTGGAATAAGATCCAAAAGTTGGCGTTGGGATAGACGAGATGGGTGTAGAAGTGTTTGGTAAACTAACAAATGGAGGTGATGACATGGCTAGCATTTCTAACTTGGTGGGAGGATGACTAAATAAAAAAAAAGTCTCACTAAAAATTCCCTTAACTTGGACAAGTATGGGGGCGTTTGGCTCAGTCAAAGGAGGATTAAAATTTGGTGGAGGACGCTCGTTGACCACTTCCACTTTGACAAAACTGGTATCGTCAAACCAAATATAAAACCCTTCAAATTACTTTTCTCCTATCTCACATTGCTATAGAGGCGGTTGTACCTCCGTAATAGGCTCAATTCCTCATAAGCGACAGGATTGGCACGATAATTCAGCCATGGTGAAAAAACTGTGTTAAAATCCAAACACAATTCAACCTATGGCCGACCTAGACTCGGACTCAAAGAGAAAACCCCTAATCAAATCTAGGCTAACAACAAGAAAACTAATTAGCTCAGGGGCCTTCCGAAAACCAACACTGTGTGGGAGATGAAGTCCCCACAATATTGACCAGTGAAGGTATGAGGAGCAGTTATGATGATCTACGCGAAATATCTCGGACCGGTGCAAGTACCCTTTATTAAGGCGAGCATCCTCTGGGGGAACTGAGACCATGAAAAAATGCATGCCCTAGGTACCACATGCACATTCCACTTGCAGTCACCTCTATAGCTCCCTAGGAAAGGTCACTAAAGATACCACCTTACAATCAATGATCGGGTGAATAGTTATAGATCCAACCACATGTAAGGGTAGGGTAACTAAGCCGGAAGATCTGAAGGCGTTAAACAACTAAACCCCCATATACGTAATGATCAAAGTGATACTGCAAACACCAGAACAAGTAAAGAGGGGTAATCTCCCTACTTTCCCTGATGCAACCTTGTGCTTAACTCATGTGTTAGAGGAGGCTCCCGACACACTAGTTGCAAGAATGGATTTTGACGCTCTTTAATGACTTTAGGTTTATTTTTTGGCATTGGAGAGTTTATTCTCCAATCTTAATCCAAGGCCCTAAGCCTATCTAATGTCATTTTACTATCAAAACCAAATGTCTAATTAATTTTAGATTGTGCGCTTTATTTTTATGGTTATTGCTTAAGTCCAAGGGTAACAAATAAAACTTCTGTGATGTTTGGACTCTTGACCCAACCAAGCAATGTGATAATGATGATGCAAAATTGTTCTCTTCAATGAAATCTAGCTATGGGAGGGAAAGAGGATTTTTTTTTTCTTTGCAAATTAAAAAAATAATACCTCACACACACCAAGCAACCAACAATCACTTTAGATCTCAAGCCAAACCATTCTCCTAATGCATTCTCTTTCCTAGTGCTTCAAAAGTAAATTTAGCATGAAAGAAATATTTTTGTCTTTTTGATGTTTTTTTCAATTGAAATGTAACAATTCCTGATCTAAACAAGAAATACAAATGCAAAAGGAAACCAACAACAAACAACAAGCAAAGGGGTTGTAGGATATTTGGTATGATGCCAGATCATCCCACTCCAATGTCACTACGGAAATCACACTCAAAACTCACCTAGGAGGGGTAGATCTAATGGTGAGAAATGGTCATACAAGGACAAGTAGAACAACCAATGACAAGAACAATTAGATATCTTCATATATTTTGGATTCTCAACCCAACTTTATTGAATTTCTCAGACAAAAAGGGAAACTATCCAAGAAGTACAAATCAATTCACACAAATGTACTCAAGAAAAATTTTAAAAGAAATTTGTGTGACAATCAAATTATCAAACAGAGATCAAAACAGGTAAGAAAATACCACTGCAGAACACTCTGGATCAGAGGACATATATAAAACAAAGGTATAGGGTTTGGGTTTGTAATTTTGTAGATTTTACAGGGCCTCACGAGACATGGGCCTATCAACCAGCGAGGGGGCCTTGCGAGACACTTATAGTGCAACATGCAAGGACATGGGAATTTTTTCTTTTTGAAAAATATGAATCTGTTGAAAATCTTCTAGATTTGGATCATACCTATCAGATCTACCAGATCTACACCCTAGGATGACTGAATGGAATAAGACTCAAATTCAAATCACAAAAATCAAAGGAAGAGGTAGGCAAGGAGACTTGACCCGAGAAGAATTCTTCCCTGGTGGAGTTGCCAATTTGTTATGGAATTTTTTCTGACAGGGATGTTGTTTAATACACATCAAAATCTCCCTAGGATTATCCTACTAATCCTAGATAGAAAGGGGGTAGATTCCTTATGATTTTCTTAGATCGAGAAGGAAAACAATTCCTTTTACACACAAGAGGGTTAGATTGGCATACCTTTGTTTGATGGTTTTTCTTGTATGTCCTGGCTGGTGTAGACCTGTAGCTTCAACTCCAGCTCCAATCACCTGCTTCCTACACACAAGTAACAAACATTACCAACCCTATTTTCTCTCTAGTGTTAGGAATAATCAGAATCCTTTAGATCTAAATTTATTAACCATTTATATAATCAAATCCAATTCATTCATGAGAAGAAAACAAATAAAATGGAGGGAAAACCATTGATGTATTGATAAAACATGGAAAACATATACCAAATCATACCTCAACTTGATGAAGATGCATCCTCCTATGATTCCTTTATCCTTACCTCTCCTTGTAGCTTCTTGGTTAGGCTAGGCTCACTAACTTCTGGTTGTGATGATGGATACCTCTGTAGTTGGAAAACATAACAATACCATTCAATTCTTCCTCCTCTTTCCCAGGGCTTTCCTTTGTTATATATCTCTTGAAGGAGGATTGGGAGAGGATTATATATCTTCTAGAGGCCACTAGAAACTTGAATAATGTGATTTCCTAGGCCTTTTCCATGAAGATCCAACTCATCCTTCGTCTATCACCTCGTAACTCCCCGATTCTAAAAGTTTGACAATGCCTCACTTGTTGAACATTGCTGACAAGATAGGGCCTCACTTGTTTGCTACTAGGTGTCCCGCAGCGATGCCAAAAAGGGTTCTAGAAGGGTTCAAATCTTGGGCAAAAGATGTATTTTGGCCTTTATCCTCTGATGGCTTCCTCTCTGGACTATAGGGTGGAAATTAAGGCTATAATATGGAGTCAAACTAACGCTCACTAAAACCATTCCAAATAGTAGTCCTAATAATTCATATGAATTCTAATGACTACTATAAATATTCAACACAACGGGTAATGGAAGCTACAACCAATATTTTATTATTCTGAATGGCTCCATTGGATATGTGGAACGCAATATGGATGGTCAATTGAAGCCACAATTGGGTCAAAAATTCAAGTTATTAAAACTCAATAAAACTTGTGAATATGTCACATGTAAGTGAACATTGTGGTTATATTTTACCCCCCCATAGTTTATGGGAAATGGACAACAATGCATGTTATGCTTGGCCACAATATTCAACCAAGGAGCATTTTGAAGATCATGGAAAACAAGGAAAATAAAGGTTTTGAATTTAGAGGAGCTTAGGAAAGGGAAAACAACCCATCATATGCCAAAAAATCATGTATTCATGCATGGAACATCAAGAGGTAAAATAAATTCCAATGGGTTATGAAACCACCTCATTTTCTTGCTTTTGTGGTTATGTATTCTTTACAACTAATTTCTCCATTGAAGCCTGAGATCTTCCTCCAAATAGTGGCTAAATGCTTCAATTGGGATGTAATTTTTCACTTGAAATATGCCCCTAAATACTCATGAAACATGTGCATCTAATGAGGGTATAAAGTCCGATTTCAAGAAAATAATGCATCATTTCCCTCAACAAATTCAAGACATGTGACATAGGATTACTTCTTTCATTGACATCTTGGAAAATTAACTATTTTGGCCAATTTTTGGTGCCAACAATTTGGTGAAAAAACCTTTGAAGAAAATTCTATGGGATACTCCTCTTTGGCACTCATACAATGCGATTTCAGGGTGGAATCTCCATCCAAAATGAAGTGTAATGGCCACCTTTGGATCCGGTTTGGAGATCTAAGATTACTTCTCGATATCCGCCAATGGATAGCTAGGGCACAAGGGAGATGAAACACACTACACTTGGGTTCATATATGTTTTAAGATATACATTAGGTTGAAAATATGCAATTCAAACATCATACTTTTTTCATATGATTATACCCATTTCCAATTCGATTTGCCTCTCCATGGTTTGTCATTTAGATATCATCCTTTTCCTTTGTCATTTAACCTGCTTGTGGCCCATAACTATCAAAACATAACTTGTTTTATTATGATTCTAATATGTTTACGTGTTGTGCAGGGTGAAAGTGTTAGGGGCTAGGACTCAAACCAATGACAAACTAGTCACTGAAGCACCACATTGATAATAAAATATGTACTAGTCAATCCCCCCACCCCCCACACACACACATATATCATGAAAAAAGTCAAGCATCAATATCATATGCCATCTATGATTAATGGAACCATCATCAGTGTCATATCACAATGGAAAAACCAAAACCATCAAGACCATAGCATCAGAAGGAAACAAGCTATAACAAACTCATCATCTATCTGACCATAGTGCACATTAGGAGGACTCCCTACAATCACCAAGTGGGGTAATTAGTATCACAAGTCGGTTTAGTACTTGGCATTTATTAAGGATCTAAAGACAAGAAATTTTTTGATATAGGGCTTTGTTGTGACACTTTGCAATTATTGGGGTTTTGACCATTTTGGGAGTCAACATAAAGGTGTTGGATTACAATATGTGTACTTTCCATAGGTTCAAACACTATATGGGTGAAATATTTCTCATTTGACACTAAGATACATTGCAATTAGTTGTTTTATACTAAATATGTTCATACATGATTGTTAAATGACTTACAAAGATTATATGTCAGTCCTATTATCCCCATTTTGTGGATAACTAAGGAGATGATGTCTCAAGGCCCTCAAGATGCAGACATGGAGTACCGAGAGATGTAAATACCACACATTTTCCCTTTTGCACAGCCAAAGACCCGCATTGCCACCACAGTGATCCAAACATAGTCATCATCCACACCAGCTTTCCACCACAAGTCACTTGGGTCTTGCTCCATGCGACATAAGTTAGGTATGATGGTGGGTATCACTTTAATATTTGAGGCATTCTAGTTTGTGTATCAAAGATTATTTTTTATTATGAGACATTTTCTTTGGAAACTATGCCTTTTAACTTGTTTAAATGTTGGTGGTTGTCTTGGGGCACTCAAGTAGATGGTCACCCTTAGGATGGGGTGTTTTTGGGATCTTCCTTTGATGAGTCATCATGCCACTCCCGACCATACTTACCGCTTTCCATCATTATTTCCCCTCATGACATCATCTCTTGGGATTTTGGGGTAGATTGACCCTAGAAGGGACCATTCCTCATTTCATGGGAAGAAGGGGTTGAAGGCCCATAGGGGAGTTAGTTGGAAAAAGATAAAATCCTAATGAAGGAACCTTCCAGATGCTTCGCCCAGGGGATCTCAAGAAAGCAATGAAAATATTCTCCGCAAGAAAATAAGAACCCCATGAAAAGAATAAATAAAGACGCTTAAAGGATCAATTGAGGATAGGGGGTCTCATCACGGTCCAACCTATCACGTCCATGGGTATCTAACTATATGACATTACCATTTTTGGCCATCACACTAGGGTAATGGCTCTTAGTTGCATGGTTGAGGGAAAAGGGGTCTCGTCACGAGCCAAACTTCTCATCTCTGTGAAAGTACTTGTGGGTGATATTGTTGTTACCTAGTCACCATGCCTGGGCAATGGCCTCCAACTCAGCCTATGTTATATTGAAATAAGATACAAAGAAATAAATATAAAATGAAATTTATGGGATTGGAAAAAATGAATTATGGACGAAGGTGCAACACACCCTCCACAAAGGCACCCATAAATGAGATACTATGGACCCTTGCATATCATGAACCCCATGCCCATTGAGTAATTAACCCATCCATTCCACTTCATTCAGATGACTCAGATAGGGTTGTTCCTAGACTTAGGGGGTTTGATCCATTGAAAAGAAGTACCATGCCAACCCTCCCACAACCAAACTTGGCAAAACGTCTAGCTTCTTAAGCACATGTTTGTATGATGTAGTCCTGGTATACATGCTTTAATGGCTCTTTTAGTAACTTTATTTACTCATCATGATGCTTTGACTTGAGATTCTTGGAGGGCATATCCATTTGTCTTGCAAGTACATGTTGGTGGCCATTTTTAGAAGAGCAATCCCATCTCGGGCTTCCATGGGGCAAGAAAACCATCGGATGGATGACATAGGCCCACATGCCAAACGATAGAGAGATGCCTTTGGAGGCTTAGGAGAAAACTGGATAGACATATCCCACCCTTTGCATGCCAAACGACTTGCCCAGAAGGGGAAAAACATCACTCCCTAGGGGCTTAACATCACATTTGAGGGGCATGTGGTGGTTGATGATGAAACAGAGCATGACACATGGTATTTTGAGGTGGAGAGGCTCCGAATGATTGCCACATGGCCTTTGGAGGCCCTACTTTGCAGCCCAACTCCAACAACTTGCACAATTTTCCAAAACGTCTTCCTTCAAGGGATGGCGTCACCTTTGTTTTAGGGTTTTCTTTGTGAAAAAGTGAAATTAAAGAGAATTTTCAAATATTATCTTTGTAAAGGGGAAATATTTGGGTTGTTGACCCCTAATCTTGTGTTTTCCCTAATATTATGTGGGCAAACTATGTTAGCTACATTTTGTATAAATAGATCAGACCATAAGATCTCATTTTAAAAACATAACTCTCCATTGTGAGAGGCTATTGGACTGAAATTTGCGCTAGCTATTAGCATTCTCTCTCTCTCTCTCTCTCTCTCTCTCTCTCTCTCTCTCTCTCTCTCTCTCTCTCTCTCTCTCTCTCTCTCTCTTTGCACTTGTCTTGGTTTTTATTGGCTATTGGTGGAAAAGTGATGCACTAGGCTTGGAATCTCTTTCTCTTTCATGTGGATGTTCTAAATCTTGGAGATAAGGGTTTGTTCAATGTTATTTATGAATTTGGTAAGAGAAATATGCATTTATTGTCTAGTTATATTGCTTTAAATTCTATAATTTGTCACTTGTCAAACCCTTAGGAGAAGTATAAGGGCATACGCCCTCCCCAAGGTATTTTCATTTGCTTGTTTTGAAGGATATTATTATGCACAAGTTGCCTTGGAGAATTACAAGGGAGTACACCCTCCAAGGTATTCTTGTTTTGGTTTGCAAAACCCTAGGAATTACAAGGGCGTACACCCCTAGGGAATTTGTAAGTCAAATATTTTATTCAAGTTTAACTTTTGTAAGGTCTATTTCTTTTCAAGGTGTTTTTGCCAAGAGAAATAGAAGGGCGTATACCCTCTTGGCATGACCCTAAGAAGTCTAGCTATACTTGGGAACTACAAGGGCGTACACCCCCAAGGATTTAACTAAGCTTCTTTATCTCTTTGACCCCATTACCCAATAGTCTAAGGCACTAATCAATTTCAAGTTGGATTGGAGATACAAAACAATTGCCTCGACAAACGTGAAATTTCAACCTTTGCAAGCTTTCTCTTTTGGATAATGATCTTGATGCCTTAGGGATTTGTCCTCCCTTAGGGCATCCCTTTTCTTCTATGATTTCTTAGTGTTGTACTAACTTGTTTCCTACAACCATTAGGCTATATAAAATCACTAACCCTAGGTGTTAATATCTCACTAACTAACCCCTAAATTTCCTCCATTTTTCAGCCACTGAGTCTCCTAGATGGGGCGCACTTTTTGGGCCACCTAGCACTAACATATGACCACTAACTTTGTTGATATTTTCCTTAGTTAATTATAGCCATAGGTCTGCAATTTTCTGCAGAAAACTCAGACTTGTGACAACCCTAAACCATTGACCAATTCCTAGCTATTGGCCAATCTAACTCACCTAGTAATTAGTTAGTCAATCTAACACCTCAAAGTATCTTTAGTGTAACATTTATTTGTTGATTTACTAACTTTTATGATGTTGTATTTTAGGGACATCAAACTTAACTTGTTGATCCATTACTATATTTGGATGGAAAAGTGTCTTTTCTTGTGTCTCAGGTAGGTATAGGTGCACCAACAACTATCTCTTTACTTGGTATCCATTTATCTCTCTTCACTTACCATTTTCAACCAATCATTTCTTCCATGACTTGACCTTCTGGGGGACTTCTCCTTACACTTCCCTTCATCCTTCTCATTCCCTCTAGGGTCATCAGGATCGCCTCCCTAGAGTGACCTAGTCACCCTTGAAGTGCAAGACCTACATCGAGGTGACATTGGGTGTAGGAATCCCATAGTTGTAGCACTTTCTTTGTGGTTGGGTCAGGCTTTGCCCAACCTACAACTTGCGCTATAATAGGTCCAACGATCTTATTACCCCTTTGAAGTTAGAAATTGGTTTTCATTTAATGTGTTGATTTGAGTTTCTAGTTTGTCCTTGTATGGTCTTGGAAACACTAAGACAAACCTAAGTGTTTCTAGCTCAACGTTTGTAGGTGTTGTTAGCACTGTGATACTCTCTTAATGTAACCTAAGGACTATCTTTCCAAAATTAAAATAAGAAGTTTGGGTCAAAGGGTTCCTTATTTTTTGATCTTACATGCTTTCATTGTGTATCGTTTTTTGTTACTTTTTAGTTTAGTTGCATATTTCTTATTTCATTTACCAGTTTGCAAGTCCTTTTGGTTCTTGAACCCAATTTCACTTTTGTTTATATTCTTATTTTTGTTACCCACTTACATTTTGTGCATTCTAATCAATGTTGTTCATTATTATAAAAATCACACCAAAAAAATACAATGAACATTTAACAACATTTTAATACATTTTTTTAGTTTGTCTTTAAGTTTGATGCTTGGGCCTTATGCATATTGTTTCTAGTTTTGTTTACACTTTTGTTCTCTTGCAAAATATGAAAACACGCAAACTATGTGTAAGGTTTTGAACTTTTTGGAGAAAAACTATGTGTAAGGTTTTGAAACATCCAACATTTTGAGTGGATACTCCACCTATCATCAACATTATTTGTCCCTAATGATGGATGGAGTGTCCACTCAAAATATTAAACATTTCAAAATCTTACACAATTTATTTCAAAAAAATTCAAACATCATTATGATTAATTATAAAAACCTACACACTCAAATAAAAAAATATTATTATAATAATTATTTTTATACATTACGTACATACTAACCAAAAATCAAACTAAACACATACTTCATAATATGGAAATTATTTTCACTACTAATATTAAAATAAGAAAAAATATTATTATATTAACAAAACTTACATAACAACTTACCATTACCATAAGAAAACATATTATTATATTAACAAAACTTACAACATGAAACTAACTAACTTTTAAAGTGACAAAAAATTTAAACGACTCATGCATCATCATAAACCTGTTTTGATTTCCAGAAATATTACAAATACAAAATTATCTATATACACATCCATAAACATAACTAAATAAAATATTCATTAAAATGGAAAAAAAAATAATACTAAAATAAATTATTTATTAATATGCAAAAACCTAATATATCAATTCGTTACATTCTATCTATCATTTTGTCATGAGCTTATAATAATAATAATAATAATAATTTATTTTTAAGGTTACGATTAAGCCAACATACTAAATTGGTGTATGAGACCTCCTTGTTTGTGGGACAAGGGACCCCCTCCGCTCAACGATTTGACTAGTGAAGTTTACGAAGATATACATACCTTACCACGCTCTAAATTTGAATCTATGACCTCTTAAAAAAAAACACATGATACATTATATATACATGTACATGTGCCATTATTTTTAATTTATTTTCAACTATACTAATTCTTTTTTCACATATAACCTTGGGATACTACATGCCTTATGTATATTACAAAATAAATAAATATTATTAATATTTAATATATTATTTAATTCATTGTCATTGAATTTAAAAAGGTAGGACCGTGCTTTACATCGTGCTTGTATGATTTTCTTAACTTTGCTTTCCTTTTAAAATGGGGCACATGGGATACACTCGAGAAAAGATCATGGTAGAAAATCGTGTCGGCAAAGGACTCAGTGAACATGATGGCACCATCCTTACAAAAATATGCTTCCTTGACTCCATGAAACGTATCTTCAATCTTGTGATAGGGAGGGATTAATAAAACTAAACTAAAGGGAACTTAGATCTTATTATCTTAGGTAATATGACTTAACACATAGAGCACACTAACTTAGATTTCAAGTCAGGCTTTGGCCTTGCACATGTACACCATTTATTTATTGACAACATAATTAATTGGCATATTTCAAAAGCAGGGAAAGGAAACGTTAGAAAAAACTGAGTAACATGTGTTTTTAGTACCATCATAGTTAGGCTTTGGCTTTGCACATGTATACCATTTATTTATTGACAATATAATTAATTAGTATATTTCAAAAACAGGGAAAGGGAACGTTAAAAAAAACTGAGTAAGACCATCATATTTAGTTAGAGAAGAGATGATGAAACAAACATAATACAGAGAAGTGAATGATGTAATAAATTTTTTCAAATGTATTAAAAAATAAAAAAAGTTACATGTATTCATCATCCTACTCACCTTCCTAAACTCTCTAATAAAAAACAATGTGGAAAATAAATAATAGATATTGGATGATCACTACATTAGGGAGCCACCAACTTTTGTAAAATGTTATATCGTCCAAGCATTGCTAGATTGAGGGAAGAAAGAAAATAGTATCATGAAAGGTATTACTAGACTAAAAAGAGAGGGAGGTTGCTTATCCAAACTATATAGATCTTTCACTCGATTAGTAAATTAATGTGGTCAAGCCTTGAATCATTTTCCCTCGCAACATCAAACATATGAGAACATAATGTTTAGTTAAAAGGTAGTTGTTTTCCCAGTTTTTGGGTTGAAATTTGATGGTTCACATTTTTTTTGGTATTTATGAATTCCTCTATGATAGTGATTTAACAGGGGTGCATTTATAGCAAGATTAATCAAATTTACTATAATTATAGAACAATTGTTTCCAAACCTTAAAACAAAATACAAACTCTGTGTAAACATCGTAAACACTATGTAACTATTATTATCTTGGTCGTTGATTTGCAACAGGTAGGACATTGTGGAACTATTATTCCTTTTTATGTTGACACAGAACAGGTGGGAATATTGTTCTTTTAGGTGATGATTTTGTATATGTGGGAAGAGTCTATCAATCATTAGAAAGGGTTGTTCTTGTCGAATCCATGTGATTTGGTTGTTAAAGACACATCAGACATCAAGATGACAAGGAAACACACCCAATGATTTGGGGAAGTGGACACCTTGTGCAGACATGTCAAACATTAAGACATATGGGGAACACACATTAGCAAGCCTGGATTAGTTTTTCAAAAGACGAACATTTTTTGGTTTAGGTATATAAATTGTGCAGTGTACTAAAAGTTATGTAACTAAATTTTTGATCATTTATGGACAATGCACAAAGGCTTATATCCACACATCAATGGATATCTCTAATTAATTTTTCCAGCTCTATTAATTTATTGCATGTCCATAATGGGTATTATGGAGGATTGTGTTAGCGATGTGGACAGTGGGGGTTGGATTTCATAAGAACCATAGTGTCGTGTTGTTTAATGATGTAAATCACCTTAAAGCTCTTGTTATTTATTCTACCATTACTTGTAACACTTCAATATACTCTATTAATGAACACTTCCCTTTAGCTTCCCAATTTTCAGTGGTGAGAGCATTTGTTGCTATGTTCTCTTTACACAGTTTCGTAAAAGTTTTTGGTTATATTTTTAGACCTTTGAACTTGTTTGTAGTTGAATTGTAAAATCATCTCAAAACTGTAGATTTCAAATTATGTGTGGAATTTTTATGAAAATTGGTGTTCTCTATTATATGTTGTATTTTTCAAGCTATGTTTAATTTGGGTTTGAATATATAGTTCGTTGAATCTTTTATCTTAATTGGGTTTGGATATTTCAAATTGTTGGAGCTTTATCTGAGTTGGGTTTGGATTATTTACTGACATGTAAGTCTATTTGAAGTGGGATTGGAAAAACCCTGATGGTGCTTCTATGGCCTTGAAGTTCAATGATGAACTACAAGCTTTGAGAAGACTATTAAGTGCCTAAATGCCCCAATGCAAGGGTGAGCTTGTAGTAGTCCAAGGAATTGCGGGATCGATATCCCATTCATCTTTGCAATGCATATTAACAACTGTATGAAGTATGGATGCCAAATCTATGTGGTTACCACTATAGGGGACGGGAATGAACCTTGCTTAGATGACCATCCAGTATTGAGAGAGATTGTGTATTTCATGATGAATCACCCCACCCAAGTGAGCGATAATTCACCATAGATAAAGTTCCTGACACTGAACCTATTTCAAAGGCTCGGGCACCTACGTTATGAAAGATAATGGTTTTATTAGTCCAAGTGTGTCTCCCCCCTATTATTATTAAAGTGAGCATTGACCTATTTTCATAGTAGGTAGACAAATATATCGCCCTACTTTCTATTCTTTAAGTGCAACAGCCCACCTACTATTATAATAAGAGATACCTCGAAATAAGGCCACAGTCGGCCATGTACTTGTGATTATTCTCCCTCTCAATATTCTTAGAGGGATATGAACGAGAAAATAATTGGGAAACTAGGAAGGCTATGAACAAAAATTAATTGGGAAATTCGGAGCTTGTAGAGAAAAGGAAGTGTCGCCACCATTCGTTTAGTAGTAATGAGTGAAAGTGTTAGTCTTAGGTCAACATTTACTAAGGATTGAGAAAGTAGGGCCTATAATCCATACCCAACACAATATAATATATTATTTAAGGAGGCCACAAATGTTCCACAATAACCAAGAATCACTCTCTTTTACCACCCCTTCATTGTGGTTTCTCTAACCCCACAAGGCAAGGTGATACGATGGAAGAAATCCAAACCCATCCATGAGTTTGGTGACTGGATTACTTGGTTAGTCGTTGGGTTACTAGGTTATTCCCTCAATTGCTACTCTCAATAGAAAATATTTTTAATAACTAAAGTCGAGCAAAATGGAGTCACGTATTTCATTAATTTTTTCCTCCATTAAATCGAAAACAAAGAGATTCTAACAACAATAATTCCAACATACTAACTAAATATTACAAGCATAATAGAATGCAAATGAGCATTTCCCAAATCGATTAAAACAATTACGAAGTAAAATACCCCATTAAAATTATCCATGGGCTCCAAAACAAAAAATCCCACTAACCCAACTTGTGATTAGATCTAAAAAGGTCAGTTCATTGAAGGTATAAAAAACCGCCTGGGGAGAAACCATTGTGCTTTTATTTTCATTATGCTTGTTCTAAATCCAGTGCTTCTTCTGCTTGGAATACACAGAAATTTTGGTATTGCACATAGAATAAGCTAAAGAGATTCCCTGAGAATTTCCTTGAAGAAATACCAACCTAAACGAAGTGAAATCAACAGTTTAGTGCTAGCTTCCATGACGCCTACCATTTCATCTGTATTGAATTCCCTTAAATTATTCCCCATTGGTTTACACCGATTTCTCCACCAAATTGTTGCAGAAGGTTGTTGGATTCGGGTTAGGGTGAGTACCAAATAAGCCATTTGTGACAATCAAGATCCCTATAGACAAATAATAAAGCATGAGTAGGGTGGACAACATGTTATTGATGTTGATTCAACCACACTTCTTTGGCTATGGATTCAACGGAGATGGGACAACCCTACTACTGCTTTCAAGGGGGAAATCACATTTGTTGACCCATTTCTTGGAAGTCAAAGATGGGATATTCTCCCATAATAGTCATCAAATGCCTTTTTTCCCTTCACAACTGCCTCTTGTCGATGGTTGTCAAAGGTGTAGATAAGGAACAATAAATATTAAAAACATTCTGCAATAAATATTATAGACAGACTACCTTACATTCAAATGACATACAGATGATATGGGTGACTAGACATGTGGCATGTTTTTATAGGTAGTGGATAGGTGACGAAGGGATCTAGAGGAACCTCCCCTTAAAACAACTCTTTTGATGTAATTAGGTTGAGTTTTCTAATTATGGTTGAGAGATGTTGTAATGATTTTAATAGGTTTATAAGGAATAACTAGGGTAAATGTATATTGGAAGAGGAGAAAGCCATGTTGTGGTTAGTCTATATGTAAAGTCAATATAGCAAGTGAGATCACATATTTATTGTGTTGAAAGACACTTTTTATAGCCCAATATGAGGGAGATGTGTAATTCCTTCCATGATCAATATGGAGTTGACACATGGCATTTCAAAAAATGTTAATAACAAAGACAATATTTCAATTCCAACCACAAATAAAATGTTTCAATGTCCACCTTAAGTTAACTAATTTTATATCAAGTTTATGTATATATATA
>ML794436.1:592610-607166 GCA_009831015.1 Picea engelmannii | reverse complement strand
ATATGTTTATGTTTTTGTTTATGTTGATGTACTTAATTTATATGTTTATGTTGATGTTGATGTTAGGTCATGTTATATAATTTTCTCCATAAAGTAAAGTACTCTTAATTAAGTACTTTATTTTTTAATATAAAATGAAGTACTCATGTCTAAAACAAGTGAAATTAGCAGCAAAGTTGTTTATACCTACCTTTTAGAAATGTTTTGATTTATTAACTATATATAGTACAAAGGATAGATTTAAATAGGTTAAATTACAATAGTTCTTAAGTTATTATGTTGTCATTTTTTTTATTTGAACATGATGAAAATGAAAATACTGATTTTATCATGTTTTTGTAGTTAAGAGGTCTTGAAAAGTAAAAAAGTTATAAAAATGGGTAAAGATATGTTTTATATTATTAATTAAAGTTTGGGCAAGTTAAAAGTAATTTATATTAATCTTCAACCTTTCTTTGTATCACAATTTTACAAACTCGTTTACTTGAAAGTACGATGTGAGAGTTGGTCCTCATTTCGAGGATATTGTTTTTGTTCATAAGTTCATAATGAAGAATTAAAAATAGATATGATAAGCTCAATTAGCATTTATAAAATCTTTGTGATATGTTAACTTCCTCTTAATTGTAATTTGGTCATATTTTTTTATATTCACATATTTAATACAAGTCTCAAAATCTTTAATTCAACTTTTTTTTACTATACTATAAGGATGCATGAATGTCAAACTTAACCAAGAAACATGTACAAAAACATAAAAATATTTAGATTATTAAATATTTTAATTTGTGTGAATTATTCTCTTTAAATAATTTTCTTAAGTGGGTTAATTACATGTATTTAAGTTTTATGTCATTTTTTGATATCCTATGTGACATGTTGTTAATTGGTGTTGTAATCGATATTAAGAATTGAATTAGCTATTAAGATTCGTAAAATTTATATCCAAATAGCTATTAGGAGCCGTAAAATTTCTTACCCACAAATAAAAAGAGGGGATAAAGATAGGGGATAAGGGATAAAAAAAAATTATGATCTACATGTTTAATTCAATTTTTAATTATATGTTTTATATTATTATATATTATATGTAATATAAAATTAATATATAACTTAATATATTACATTTTATTATGTTATAATTAATATATAATATATAACTTAATATATTACATTTTATTATGTTATAATTAATATATAATATATTATATTATATTTATTATATATTATATTATTATATTTATAATATAAAATTAATATATAACATAATATATTATATTTATTATATAACATAATATATTATATTTATTATATTACATAATATATTATGTATTTGATTTTTATGTAATATCTTAAGTATATATTATTATAAGGGTTTAGAGAGGGACACATGCATTAGTTATTTAAGGACAATGATGTTTTTTTTTTTAAACTCACTTAGGAGGCTCATTTTAGATCTGAATATTCCCCTAATTAGTATGTATGAACACAAAATTAAAAAAACTAATACAATATAATACGATATGATAATGATATGAAATGGTGGGTAACAAAGTACATTTTAAAATTATGATATAAAATATTTGATATTTACAATACAATAATATATTTTTTTTTAAAGTAAAAGTTATAATTGAAATACTAAAAGTTCAAATATCATCTAGATTTACAATGGAAAATTATTTATACCATTTACACATGACGTTTAATTATATCATCCAATAAAAAAATTAATAATATGAAATATTAAATATTAAATACTAAAAGCATTATAAATTTAATAATCAAATTATTAAATCCACTATAGATTTGAAAACATAAAAGTAAGTAATTAAAGAATAAAAAAGGTATAATATATCACTCTTCGTTGTCATCGCCCTGTTATCTTTTTTGCTTGGCATGATAACAATGTTGTTCTCAAAAATACGTTTTGATCTAGGGTCATGTCTTAATACAAACCATCAATCCCTATCCAACACATCTGGGTAAAAAAACACGTGGTTGCAGTGTTTTGGGAAAACGTAAGGCTCCTTAGCTTCATCGCACATCTTTTTAGAGTTTATACATATCATCCCACTATCACGATCTTCCTTTACATTATTCTGATCAAAGTTGTCCCACCACTTGCACCTAAAAATAACACAATGGAAAGAAGAGAATTCCACTCGAATGATCTCTTGTATCTTTCCGACGTAACTTAATTTCCCTTGTATTATGTTTTGATCACGGTGTCTAGTACAACTAGAATGGTCGAACTCGACTTTCACTCCACAGTCTTGTGCCATGTTTCCATCATCGAAATCCTATGTGAAAAAATGATGTCCATATGCCCACATAGATGGGAACAAATGCACCTATAAAAAAGTGAACAAACCACAGTGTCAATATGTGTCTAATAACCCGACCATTAAAATATAAAATAATATAGATGTACTTACAATTCAAATGTGCATTATGAAGTTAAAAATGTACATAGAGAGACTATTACCAAGTTGTTGCAACCAATCCCTATGTTTAGTGCATCCTCTTCTTCACGCGGGAAACGACCAGATGCACCACATTTCTCTCTAACTTGGTCATCAACCCAATTGTTGGGGCATATCATTGGCATATTTTCTTTTAAATTATCAGGATAAGTCATGCTTCCACCATTCAACCATATGAATTCTTTATTGTCACTTTCCCATTTTCTCCTCTTCTATTCGTACAATGTGACCCACGGTTGTGTTTCCTCTTAATTGTAAAGAATGAATTTATTGATGGCATCAATTTCTGAATTTGCTAATGTATTCATGAAATCAAACCAACATATAGTACATATGATATCATCAAAATATGTATTATGAAGTTCAGTGTGAATAGTTACTGTGTAGAAATTTGACAAACGATAAGTCACTTACTCTTTATCAAGCGCCTTTTTCTATTTGTTTGGAGAAGCTCCCCTTCTCTTGTGTCTCCATCCCTTTCGTTGTCCCAAATCACTGCACATAGTGTATTGTTGATCTTCTTGATGTACTCACTCGCATAATGGAAACACTCATATGATATGTACCCCTCTGCCATAGACCCCTCGGGTTTTTTCCTTTGACAAACAAATCCTTTCAATTTCTTCATGTACCTCTCTAAGAAGAACATCCAATGAAAGGAGACCACCCCAATGATGCAGGAGCATCGCTCACTCATCAAGTGAGCCAGCGTGTGGAGCAAAGGAAAGACAGCTGGACAGCACCAGCATATAAATTTTGAATACTTTGGGAAGTTGTTGCGCCGCCATTTAAATGAAGGCATTTATAATAGGGCACACTTATATTGTATTATAGATAGGAAGACATTTAATAGTCCTTAATGCTATTAGATAGGAATTAACTATAGATTAGACAGTTTTGCTTTCGAGAGGGAAAACGGAATATAGGCACTCTCCTTTGTATCATTGTAACATTATTCAGAATTAGAATTCAAGGGCATTCGCATTAGAATTTAGGAGAAAAGAGAAAGCAAGGCAGAGGACTGGTGAAGAATCCCCATGTATAGATATTGAATTAATAGGGAAGCTTTGATTCAATTCCATGGATGTTTTTATTCTCTGTGTGTTGTTGGCATTATGCCTTTGCATATTTTCTTCTTGTTACACATTTCTTTCATATGCTGTGTATGTGATTTTATGGAAGAATTGAAATCTGAATGTCTAAGAGAATGAGTTTCAATTGTTTCTCTGTTTGAGCCAGGAGATTCCTGCATAGAGTGCAGTCAAATTCATTCGCATAAGAGTGCGTCGATAAGGCTCAACAGTTAAGCTCTCATTCTCGTTCACCCCGAAGTTGAATAGGGACGATAGAGTCGTGCAGGGAGAGTGTCGACCAAATTGTAAATCTCAGTGGCGAGTCTGAGCATAGTTTAGTAGGGACTTCTGTTGTTGGGAGTGCACCGAGTCCAGAAGATTCAACACTTGGAGAGTGATCGGACGACGAGCACAAGGGGTGCGCGCAACAAGTATTCACAAAGACTTGTGGAGCAAGAGCAATCTCAAGAGGGATAGGTCTTCAGAGCTGGTGGAAGACATAACAGAGAAGTCACCAGTCGCGAGGAACAGTCGCAAGTTGGTGAACCGTCTCGTGGAGAGACACTCCTTGTTCGAAGGTGAAGCAAGGATAAAGTGGACGTGAAGTCTACAGAGCGAACAGAAGAAAGTTCGAAGGTTGGGAAAAGCAGAAGCGTCGAAAGAATCACGAGGAGCGCGACTCAGCTCGTGGATTGGGCGTTCCGGGAGCTCATTAATTAAGGCTCTTAATTCACGTAGAGGAAATCGCGGGATCGCGAGAAGCGAAGTCTTGGCATTTTCACGCATGGAATGATTCATAGTCAAGTTGACACGGCGAGAAATCTCGGGACATCGGGTCTCAGGAGTTGAAAAGACAAGTGTTTGGTCTCGCAAGTCGCGAGGTCGCGGGGAAGCGAGGTCGCGAGATCGGCGTCTCGGATCTCGGGGGTTTGAACTCCGAAGGCTTAGTACCCCGATCGGATAAAAGCGATAAAGCGAAGGTCCCGATAAGCGAGGGGAAAGTCAGCGTTGACTTACCTCGGGTCTCGGGGGTCCAAAGGGACATCATCCGATTATTGAATTTGCGAGAGTCGAGGTTTCGACCTCTCCTATTAAGTCACCACGGGAGTAGCGTGGAAAGAGATGTGGGTTGCAAACTTTCGATAAGGAAGTAGAAGAGTCTTAGAACTCTTCAGGCCGAGAGGAAGAGGGTCCTGGTGTAGGCGATCGTGCCCGTGGGAGGCAGGTTGCGTCAGAGTGGTATCAGAGCGGGTGTATATTTTCTTTCTGTAGCAGAGACAGGGAAGACACCATGCCGCCGAGAAGAGAAAGGAAATCGCCTGATCGTGAAGACAGGGATGCCAAAAGGAGGGGTAGACCAGCAGGTAACCCAGAAATGGAGCGTCAAATACGAGATCTCAGAGCGAGACTCGAAGAGATGGAGACTACCCAAAGGTGCGGAATAAGCACAGGAGAGTTCAGCGACTCAGAAGTGGAAGAGGAAGCTGGACATGAGGCAGAGGAGGTCTTAGCAGAATATGCTTCAACCGAGAGGTTGATCAGAGCCATTTCGAGGATGAGCTCAAAAACGAAGATGGGCATTCCCGTCTATGAGGGGAGTCTAAACGTAGAAGAGTTGTTGGATTGGATCCGAGCACTCGACACCTACTTCGATTACGAAGACATCGAAGAGGACAAGAAAGTAAGGCATGCAGTTACAAAACTAAAAGGACATGAAGCCTTGTGGTGGGACGAGTTGCAGGCGGATAGGCGTTGCAAAGGAAAACAGAAGATAAAGAGCTGGGACTGGATGATCGCTAAGATGAAAGCGAAGTTCATCCCCAGGGACTACCAAATCACTCTATTCAGACGCATGCAGAACTTGAGACAGAAGTTGATGACGGTGAAAGAGTACACCGAGGAGTTCTACAGACTCAACATTCGAGCGGGTCATCGGGAGAGTGATGACGAGAAGGTGGCGAGATATCTGAATGGTCTGAGGTACGACATTCAGGATGAATTGAGCATGGTTACCATCCGAACAGTTGAGGATGCCTACCAGATGGCTCTAAAAGCCGAAGAGAAGCTGAGCCGCAAGCAAGGACAGCGAGGGCGAGGCAGGAGTCAGCCCAGAGGCAAATCGGTTCTCCAAGAGTGAACACAGAAGCCCAAGGAGGATTGGAGGAAACCTCAGGGAAAAGCTGAGAGAGGTGGAACCTCACAGCAGAGGCAGCCACAAACTGAACAAAGGCAGCAATATGCTGAGCCGAGGAGGCAGCATACAGAGTAGGGTGGCGGTTATGCTGACGCCAACGTAATTCCTCGTACCCGAGGCAGAGGAAGAGGCCGAGGAGGAATGATCACATGTTTCACATGTGGAAAGGACAGACACAAGGCCGTGGATTGTCCAGATAGGAAAATGGACAGAGGAAAAGCTCACGTCGCTGAGGCACAGAGGCGTGATGCTGAGAATGAATATGAAGACACTGGAAGTGGGAAGTCGCCGACAGTGCATAAGGTTCTCTTGAAGCCTGAGAAAGAGGTGGAGGACACAGCGCAAAGATGTCGACTGTTCAGAACGACTTGCAAGACCAAGGTCTGGAAATGCAAGGTCATAGTGGACAGCGGGAGCACCGACAATCTCATTTCATTCGAGATGGTGGAAAAGCTGGAGCTGACAACAACTAAGCACCCGAGTCCATTTAAGGTCTCGTGGCTACAAAAAGGACACCGGGTAAGTGTCACTAAACAGTGCTTGGTTGAATTTAAAATGGGTGAATATAAAGATAAGATTCAGTGTGATGTCATTCCCATGGATGTCTGTCGTGTATTATTGGGTAGACCATGGCAGTTTGACAGAAATGTTTTTCATGATGGGAGAATGAACACATACACCTTGGAGAAGGATGGGAGGACACACACACTGCTACCGATAAAGGATAAGGAGGTTAAGATGGAAGTGAGTAGCACGATACTTCTCATGAGTGGGAAAGAGATTCTCACAGAGATGGAGAAGAATGAAGATCCACAGTTCTTTGTTGTCAAGAAACCGAAGATTGTCCTGACGAGCACAAGAATGGACGACTTGCCGGAGGAAATTCAGGAACTGCTGGGAGAGTTCGCTGATATCAACGTGGATGAACTACCTCGTTCGTTGCCACCGATGCGGAGTGTGAGTCACCACATTGACCTCATACCTGGAGCAATTTTTCCAAACAAGGAAGCGTACAGGTTGACACCTCAGGAGAACGAGGAGGTCAAGAGGCAGGTACAGGGTCTACTGGATAAAGGACTAGTCAGAGAGAGTCTAAGTCCATGTGTTGTTCCAACAGTACTAAGTCCAAAGAAGGATGGAGGCTGGAGGATGTGTACAGACTCCAGAGAGATAAATAAAATCACCATCAGGTACAGGTTTCCACTACCAAGAATGGATGACTTGATGGATTGCCTGAGCGGGGAAAATTATTTTTCGAAGATTGACCTCAAGAGTGGATATCATCAGATCCAGATGAGAGAGGGAGATGAATGGAAGACAGCATTCAAAACAAACGAGGGTTTGTACGAATGGTTGGTCATGCCGTTTGGTTTGACAAACGCATCAAGTACTTTCATGAGGCTGATGAATGAAGTCCTGAGGGAATTCATTGGTAAATTTGTGGTTGTATACCTGGATGATATTTTAATTTTCAGCAAGACAAAGGTTGAACACTTGAAACATTTAGCCATTGTGATGAGAAGGCTACAGTAGGATAAGTTGTTGATTAATTTGAAGAAATGTTCGTTCGTGCAGACGGAACTCATTTATTTGGGTTTTGTAATCTCGGCGAATGAATTGAAGATGGATCCTGAGAAGGTGGAAGTAATCAGGAATTGGCCATCGCCGAGAAATATTTTTGTGGTGAGGAGTTTCCACAGATTGACAGGTTTCTACAGAAATTTTATTAGAAACTTTAGTGGAATTAGCGTCGTGATGATGGATACGGTGAAGAAGTGGCATAAAGTTTTCCATTGGACAGTCGAGGCTGAGAGGAGCTTCAATCTGTTGAAGCGGAAGATAACAGAGCAACCGGTGTTAGTGTTGCCTGATTTTCAGAAGACCTTCCAAGTGAAGTGTGATGCCAATGGGTATGTTGTTGGAGGGGTCTTGAGTCAGGATGACAGACCTGTGGCATATTACAGTGAGAAGCTGGATGATGCGAAGCTGAAATACTCCACGTACGATAAAGAGTTCTATGCCATCATACAGGCATTGAAAAAGTGGAGGCATTACTTGATACCCAAGGAATTCATTTTGTACAGCGATAATCACGCATTGCAGTTCGTGAGTCAACAAGAGAAGTTGAACCAGAAGCATGCGAAGTGGGTAGAGTACATGCAAAATTTTACGTTTGTGATCAAGCACATTTCGGGGACTGCTAACAAAGTGGCAGATGCCTTGAGCAGAAAATGTTTATTGCTGCAGGAATTCAGGGTCAAGACCTTGGGTTTTGAAAATCTGAAAGATATGTATGCAGGTGATGCGGACTTTGCAGAAGCATACGAAGCAGCCGAGAACTCAATTCTCAGGGATAGGACTCCATGGATAGATTTTATGATCCAGGATGGATTTTGTTTAAAGGCAATCAATTGTGCATACCGAATTTCTCCATGAGGGAGAATTTGGTGAAGGAAAAACATAGCGAAGGCTTAGCAGGTCATTTTGGGCATGATAAGACATTCGCCAAGCTGAGCGAATCGTATTTTTGGCCAGGGATGCGCACTGATGTCAAACGGTTTGTTGACATATGTAGAATTTGTCAACATGCGAAAGGCCGAAAGCAGAACACAGGTTTCTATCAGCCGTTGCCTATACCAGAGAGGCCATGGGAAGCAATTAGCATGGATTTTGTTCTGGGATTACCGAGAACACAACGAGGAGTTGATTCCATTTTTGTGGTGGTGGACAGGTTCTCGAAAATGGCACATTTTATTCCATGTCATAAGACCAACGATGCGACCCACATCGCCAATTTTTTTTTTAAAGAGATCGTGAGATTGCATGGATTGCCGAGAAGCATAGTCTCAGATCGGGACACAAAGTTCATAGGTCATTTTTGGAGGACGCTATGGAAAAATCTGGGGACTGACTTGGCGTTCAGTTCTACTTACCATCCACAAACGGATGGGAAAAAAGAGGTGGTGAACAGAAGTCTGGGGGATTTATTGAGGAGTCTGGTGACGGAGCATCACACCAGTTGGGATCAGATCCTACCACAGGCAGAATTCACGTACAATGATTCAGTGAATCGGAGTACAGGTAAGAGCTCGTTCTAGATTTTGTATGGGACACAGCCGAGAGGAGTTTATGAGCTTAGGGAATCAGAACAGGCTGAAACTAGCAGCGCGAGAGCTGAAGAGTTCGCTGAGGCGATGCAGGAACTTCACGCAGAGGTGAAGCAGCGACTGCAGACGACCAACCAAGAGTATAAGCGCAGAGCCGATCAGAGGAAGAGACAACTTCAGTTTGAAGTTGGGGACATGGTTCTGGTGCACCTGAGGAAGGAAAGGTTCCCAAGGGGAACATATAACAAGCTCAAGATGAAGAAGATTGGACCGTGCAAGATCCTGAAGAAATTCGGGGAAAATGCATATGAGCTTGAGTTGCCAGATAGCATCGGGATATCTCCGATTTTCAATGTTTCGGACTTATACCCATACAGGGCTGAAGAAGCAAGCACTGGAATTGAGAAACCAGTGATCCAATGGCAGAAGCAATTGTCGGTTGCACAAAAACCTCAGATGGAGTGCATACTGGATAAAAGAGTAGGCAGGAAGACCAGGAGAAAGCAATATTTTGAGTACCTGGTAAAATGGAAGAACCACCCAGTGGAGGATGCCAGCTGGGAGACAGAGGCAATCATACAGAAGCATGGGCGGACTGTGCAGGAGCTCATGGACAGGAGCCCATGAACATTTTTCAAGCCGAGGAGTATGATGCAGGAGCATCGCTCACTCATCAAGCGAGCCAGCGTGTGGAGCAAAGGAAAGACAGTTGGACAGCGCCAGCATATAAATTTTGAATACTTTGGGAAGTTGTTGCGCCGCCATTTAAATAAAGGCATTTATAACAGGGCGCACTTATATTTTATTATAGATAGGAAGGCATTTAATAGTCCTTAATGTTGTTAGATAGGAATTAACTGTAGATTAGACAGTTTTGCTTTCGAGAGGGAAAATGGAATATAGGCACCCTCCTTTGTATCATTGTAACATTATTTAGAATTAGAATTCAAGGGCATTCATATTAGCATTTAGGAGAAAAGAGAGAGCAAGGCAAAGGACTGGTGAAGAATCCCCATGTATAGATATTGAATTAATAGGGAAGCTTTGATTCAATTCCATGTATGTGTTTATTCTCTGTGTGTTGTTGTCATTATGCCTTTGCATATTTGCTTCTTGTTACGCATTTCTTTCATATGTTTTGTATGTGATTTTATGGAAGAATTGAAATCTGAATGTCTAAGAGAATGAGTTTCAATTGTTTCTTTGTTTGAGCCAGGAGATTCCTGCATAGAGTGCAGTCGAATTCATTCGCATAAGAGTGCGTCGATAAGGCTCAACAGTTAAGCTCTCATTCTCGTTCACCCCGAAGTTGAATAGGGACGATAGATTCGTGCAGGGAGAGTGTCGACCGAATTGTAAATCTCAGTGGCAAGTCTGAGCATAGGTTAGCAAGGACTACTATTGTTGGGAGTGCACCGAGTCCAGAAGATTCAACACTTGGAGAGTGATCGGACGATGAGCACAAGGGGTGCACACAACAAGTCTTCACAAAGACTTGTGAAGCAAGAAAAATCTCAAGAGGGATAGGTCTTCAGAGTTGGTGGAAGACAGAACAGAGAAGTCACCAGTCGCGAGGAACAGTCACAGGTTGGCGAACCATCTCGTGGAGAGACACTCCTTGTTCGAAGGTGCAGCAAGGATAAAGTGGACGTGAAGTCTACAGAGCAAACAGAAGAAAGTTCGAAGGTTGGGAAAAGCAGAAGCGTCAAAAGAATCACGAGGAGCGCGACTCAGCTCGTGGATTGGGCGTTCCGGGAGCTCGTTAATTAAGGCTCTTAATTCACGTAGAGGAAATCGCGGGATCGCGAGAAGCGAAGTCTCGGCGTTTTCACGCATGGAATGATTCATAGTCAAGTTGACACGGCGAGAAATCTCGGGACATCGGGTCTCGGGAGTTGAAAAGACAAGTGTTTGGTCTCGCAAGTCGCGAGGTAGCGGGGAAGCGAGGTCACGAGATCGGCGTCTCGGATCTCAGGGGTTTGAACTCCGAAGGCTTAGTACCCTGATCGGATAAAAGCGATAAAGTGAAGGTCCAGATAAGCGAGGGGAAATTCAGCGTTGACTTACCTCGGGTCTCGGGGGTCCGAAGGGACATCATCCGATCATTGAATTCGCGAGAGTCGAGGTTCCTACCTCTCCTATTAAGTCACCACGGCAGTAGCGTGGAAAGAGCTGTGGGTTGCAAACTTCCGATAAGGAAGTATAAGAGTCTTAGAACTCTTCGGGCCGAGAGGAAGAGGGTCCTGGTGTAGGCGATCGTGCCCGTGGGAGGCAGGTTGTGTCACCCAACTAAATCAAACTCATCTACTAGGTGAATAAGAAGATGAACCTGCAAGTTCATGAAACTCAGTGGTATTTCCTTCTCAAACATACAAACAATCTCAGCTAGCGCTTGATGCCACCATGGAATGCTAGCCATATGAATCTCATTTGATGTGATCCAACGTACAAATGTAGATAATTTAGATATGGCACGTCTTAGGTCCTGGGGGAATTCATGGTTCACACACCCATGCACGAGTAGAGGATATTGATACTACAAAGTAAATACATACAAAATTAATTTTGTTTTATCCCATGGCATAAAAATAAAAATTACAAATAATAAAATCATATTTTTGACATACATCATACCTTTAGAAGGTTCAAATGGTCATGTGATTTCAACCCTGACAAATGGTATTGACGCATAGTGAAGCAACTTCATATGGAAAAACCATATAAATAAGGCACCTTCACACCTAATATAACTTCCTTTTCCAAAGAATAGTCTTCTTTCTTCAAAATCCATGGGACATCACCTTCTTTGAAAGACCAAGAGGGACCAGCCTCTCCTCTACTTTCTTGTCTTGACCAATGTTTTTTTTTAGTTTTTGAAGAAATAAGATCTCTCCTCACAACAATGTGTCACTTTCTTTCAATGATATATGCCTCCATAAAGAAGATGAAACATTTTTAAATATATGCATGGGATCTAGTAAGTGTGAAATCTTAAGATGCTACCAATATGGGATCTCATAAAAGATATATTTCCTTTCCATCCCAATGGGAAATTTCTCAACATAGGTGTTGAAGAATTCAGGATCATCGAACATAAGCTCCCCATTTGAGTAGAGAATTTTTGTAATAGTATTCTCCTTCTCTCTCTCATATGTTGTAATCCATTATGTTGGTTTCATTATTACATGCCTTTAGGTTCTCTCTGGTTTACCATTGAAAGTAGATGTTTCTCTTCTATAAGATTGTTCTTCTGGGAGGAATACCCTTGAGCAGTCGTACACTGGATTTTGTAGGTGTTTGGACCACCTAGACTTCAGAGAAGGTCCACAACATTTACATCCATGATAGCCTTTAGTTACAAGACTTGTGAAATTATTGTATACATAGCACGTTAGCGTTTAAGAATAGAACGCCAATTACAGCGAATTAAATATGCAAATAAATATTGTTATGTATATAAAAAAAAACAATAAACATGTGAATTCCAGAGAAAACTCCCAATGTTGGGTAATCATGTGTGGTGCAAGAGCATATGCCATACAACATAAAACTACTCTCTATTGTGATGGGTCTTGATACATCATATACATGTATCCCTTCCCATAATTCCTTCAATTCATCTACCAATGGTTGTAGGTAAACATCCATATTCTTCACTTGTCTTCTATCAGGGACTATAAAAACCAACATAAGATGTTCATTCTTCACAGAAAACCATGGGGGGGTATTGTTATTGATCACTACTATAGGCCAAATAGAATAGTTGGCGTTTTGGAGGGAATATGGGTTCACGTCATCCATTTCTATGTTGAGTCGTAGAATTCGTACTTCATCCTTGAATTTTTCTGGCCATGTCTCCTCTATATGATTCATGGTTATTGAATTTGTTGGGATTCACATAACTCTTAACTCACTTATGTGCAAGGAATGCCATCCCTACAACATATCTAATTCTTTGCAACAAAAGAGTCTTTGAATCCTTGGGATTATAGGCATGTGTCTCAATATCTTATGAGGAGGACGATGTGATTTACCATTTTTATTTGATTTATGGTACCTATCATGCCCACATTTCAGACATCTCTTTTTCTTCATATTCTCCTATATATATAGTACAATCATTCAGACATGCATGATATGATATATACTCAACGCCCAACATTTTCAACAATTGTTTTGCCTCTTCGCAGCTACCGGGAAAAAACTTATCCCTAGGAAGAACCTTATATTTCAATAACCTACAGTTAGTGGGAAATAGTAATGTACAAGGTCATTTAACATTTATAAAAGAAACCATTTCTAATGTTGATTGTGTGACAAGATTTCTCAAAATTAATATAAGGCACTTGTTGGTCAATTACCTCAATATTACCAAGAAACATGTGTTTGACATGCCAAACTTTGCTTTCAAGTTGTAGAGTAACATTGTTGTCCCAAGATGGGTAGACTTTGACCATGCACTAGGTCCAAAGAGAGGGGTGGTGGAAGCATATTTTAGGCTTTCGAAAATGGTATCATTGATATGAGCATCTTCCTCTAGCTCATCGTTTTGGAATGCATCTAACAACATTGTCTCCATGGAAGTCGTATCCCGTTAGTAACCATCCATACCAACCTCTTTTTTATTGTGTTCACTGGCAACTTTTGAATCACTTTTATTGTTGCAGTCATTCCTAATTGGTGAATTTGGATGTAGTGGGAATTGAATAGGTGGTTGATTCATCCATTCTTGGTACACTTACTCTCCAAGTTGTGATCTCGTTGTAGCCTTCTCTCGGGTTGACATTGTTATGGGGTGCAACGGAAGATGGTAGGTAGGTCTCTCATCATTAGAATCCTAATTTCAAAAATATTGAACATTAGTACCTCGATGATATTAGTAAGCTCACAATGCAATAATTTGTTTGTTCAAATTACATTATACCAAACAATCATTACCATTGTCGACCAAATATTGCGGCTAGAAGATGAAATGTCACAATTGGTAAGGTAAAGTGATTGTCCATTTTCATCTACCAATTTCTTGCGGTATGTTTCTAATGATAAGACCTTCCAACATTTTTGAACAGGTATTGGAATATTTTATGCATCTGAACTCGATTCTGAATCAAGATCCTGCAAATTTGCATACATTTTTATTCAGATTGGCATGGATAAAAAAAAAAATCAATTAGATAATCGAAACATAAATAAAATAAGTTAAACTTACTCGAGATGGAAAGGGAGAACTCCACGATGGACTTTGAGCAATATGGAACATGTTGGAATTTGAATAATTGGCCATTTGATCATATTATAATTTTTTATCCCTGTATTTCAGCAAAATTAGCAATAAATTTTTTTGTACATATTTAAAATAAATTTCGAGGACCATACCACAACCTGAGTTTGAATATAGTTTTGAAACCATTTTTTAAGAACAAGGTGACATAAAATGCAAAATGTATATTGAAGTATTGTAAGTCATGTGAATTTGAGATGAATATACTATTTTATGTGCAAATAAAAGTTCAAATAACTTTAAAATCATTTCGGTGCTCTTATAAACCACAAACGCACCAGTGCACATATTAATAATAAGAACCAATGCGTTAACAAATTAATCACATCGTGTTTCGAGATTTTGTTAATAAAAAACAATTATATGTTATCAGTGCATAATATAATATGGACGCATCGATGTGTAATATAATATG
>ML794436.1:563185-582764 GCA_009831015.1 Picea engelmannii | reverse complement strand
CCCTTGTTTCATATCAAAAACAGGCATTTATAGCCTCTTACAAACAGTTATACAGATCCTAAAAACATGGATCTGTATTTAATAAAGACAACTCAATTCTATCTAAACAACTTGAAAATAAAGTCTTTAACAACTAAACTTAACAGTCGAACTATCTTCAATCTCCAAAATCACCATCTGCATCCTTCAGCTCCTGGTATCTGCAATGTGGTGAAAAATAGCAAGACACCTGTCTTTGACTGTTGGATTTCCCAACGTTTATGGTCGATTTTTGAGGAAATGGTTTTGCAGGTGTTACCAAAATTCTCTCGAATCCCTGATGCTGAACCTTTTACATGCGATCTGATAGCCCACTGATACACTGGAGCCCCTTCAAAACTCGTTTGGAATGAACTGTCCTATCCTTGGCTTCAAAAATTAGTTTTCCAGCTTTCAACAGCACACTCCTTTAATTTTTCGCAGGTTAGTTGTTGAAAGTCATCACTTTCCACAGCTAACGGGTCATAAAATAATAGCTTTGCGCTGGGGAAAGTCCCGATTGTGCTCAAAATGAGTTTTCACCCCCAAAATTTGATTTCAAACAAAAATCAGTGGGTATCCGATTTCTCACCTTGCATATTAACGGCGACTTGAGCAAGTACCTTCAGATATGGATGGGGTTTTTGTCTTAGTTTTTGTTTCAACCTCCTTATCTGCCTTTTGAGGCGTTTGGCAAGCCACCACAAGCTGTTGTAGTCTTTGGTGAGTTTTTTCTTCCTCTTCTTCTCTCTAACAATTTCCTTAGCCAATATTTCAAACGCAGCATTGGTCTTGGCGAAGTTATCAGATAACTTCTTATACCTTTCTTTAATCACCCGCTCAAAGACCTCTTGTTGGGCAATTACCTCCTTGAGATGCTTGATCTTCTGAGACTTCTTTGATTTGGAGTTTTTTGATGATTCTCCCTGTTATGTCTAATTGAAGGTTTCATAGTTCTGTGCACACTCAGCTGACTGCTCAGGACTCTTGGTGACAGGGCATTGATCTTGCTGCTCTTATTCTGAATCTGAATAGGGCAAGTTTAATATATTCTTCCCTGTACTCTACTTTGTGATTTTCTCTGTGGTCTGTTCTGTGGTTTGCTCAAAATTTAACCTTTTCTTCGACCTGAGGGGCTTCACTCCATAAATTCTATCCTCTGGAGGTCCTGGCAGGGTCCTTCTTTTTCTTGAACTGCTTTGAGGAGAGGATTGTTTCTTTGAACTCTTCCCCTGTTCATTTGAAATCTGGTTATGTGTTTCAAAACCTTCCCAGAATAGGAAATGTTCCTAGCTCCTTCCCTGTTGTTTCAATTCCTCCAGGATAATCAATTTTATGAGGCCGAAGTGACACAGAGTAGTTTTCATGCTCAAGGGTTGAGCTCTAATCTTCTTGCAAACCTTAGTCAAACTTTTATGTAGGAAATAAGGCAAATTAAGAGGGGTCTTGCCTGTGAAATGATCCAGTAGTTTGAAGTGATACATCATTAGTTTATCATATCTTCCCTCCGAGGTAATGTACAATTGGATACCTTTGAACAATTCCTGTCATTTTTCGTCTAGATAAGAAACTAGCATACCTTTTTTCCATGCTTTGTGCCTATACCCCTCTTTCAAATAAACTTTGAAATCCAATTTTTTGGGAGCAGTGGTTTTAAACCAGCTCTGACCTGTTCTTGGTAAACTTGTAGCTGCGGTAATGACAGCCTCATCCACTCTAATTTCCATGGACCCAGTGTGAGATTTATTGCCATCGAAAGTCTTGGCAAAGGCTTATGTTGTAGCCTGGTGGCAACCAACTTGCAACCTTTCAATGAATTCAATACACCCTACATTTGAAAAATGCTTCTGGACTTCGGGATGTGTTTGTAAAAAGAACAGGTTATCCAGCTCTCTCTTGAGTAGAGCACCACTGCGTTTTCTCACCATTCTGTAGCTCGAAAATCCCGACAATTTGTAACCCCTGCAACTGCCAGTCGAGCCGAGGTTTTGCGCTGTTGAAAGCAGTTCGGGCTTCGGCTCTGTTTTGAAACAAATGAAACTTCAAAAGACTTCCAGAAACGATTTGTGATATGGAAACCACTATTATATTTTATGTTGTCAGGCCGGCGGTACCTCCTCTGTACCTGCACCACTGAACTCGAACTTGCCATCCCGGATGCCATGAGTGTTGAGCGTGAGTTTTTGAGCCGAATTCACATCACAATCCTATTCTGGCGTGCAAAATTGAGTTTCCATCATTACCCACTCTCATCAGTGCGTGATTTGGATTTGCCTGACGTGGGATGATCATATCATCATTACCTTCAGACGTGGATATCACGCACCTGATTCCCGCTTTCTTCAATCAACAGCCCATGGAAAATGCCTCTGTTAGTTGTTCATACTTGCCACTTTCACCAGCGCACCACTTTGTAAAAAGCACTCCTTAGCTGCGGAAAGTATGCACTTTCAACAGCGCACGACCTGCAAAACTGATTCTTGCACATTTTGAAATTCACCACTTTCAACAGCGCAAAGACTTATGAAAAGTGCTCCTTAGCTGCTGAAAGTCACCACTTTCCACATCGCACACTCAACTTTTGGACACACGTTAGCTGTGGAAAGTGAAAAATGAAAATTTTGAAAAGAAGACTTTATGGGTCAAATTATTTTCTAAGACAAAACCAAAACCTAATTTTTTGCAGCTATAAAAACTCAAAAAATAACTTGAGGACACTGCCAATAGCCATGATATCCACTACAAAACTCAACCAAAAGGACGGTTTCATTTTGGGAGTTAACAGAACCTTTAAATCTTGACATGTTCATCCTTGATGAAGTCAATATACTTCAGTAGATCTAAGAATTTCCTCTCATACTTGTCCATGTTCATACTCCCAAGCTTGAGTTAAAAGAACTCCTTCATATCCCTATCATAATAATGCTTGTTCAAGTATTTCTTATGAAAATAACTTTTGAATTGCCTCCAAGTGATCTTCTTCTCATCAATGTGTTGTACTTGTACAAGTTGGTCCCACCACATTGACGCTTTTCCCTTGAGGTGGTAGATTGCAATTCTACCTTATGCCTGTGAGGAACAATTATGCAACTGAAAATATTTCTTCATCCCCAACAACAAAGTATCTTCATCCTCATCTTTCTTGTGCTCACCATCAAAGTTAGGATGTTTGATCTTATTCATTTCTCCTTGTAGTTCATCTACTCAAGACCTCCTCTTGTGCTTCCTAATAGGAGATAAGCTTGAACTACCATGTTCTCTTCTAACTGAATGCCTTGGTGAGTGGTGATGATGTCTATCAACACTTCTATATTCTCCTCTTTTATCATGAGACATGTGGCTCTTTGACTTGCTTGAGTCTATCCCCTTATCCATTTTCTTCTCTATTTTTGTCCAAGATCTGCAAGAGCTTGATGTTGAAACCACAACACTACTCCTTAGCTTTCATGAGTCTCTCATTATCATCCTTATATCTCTAAACATCTCTTTCCAAACTCTTTATAGTATCCACCAAATTCATGCTTTCTTTTTTTCCTTCTCTATGCCCATTTGATTATGTCCCTGTGTAACCCATGCTAACATACAACCCTCTGACTTCATCTTCATGGATGTAGGTTCTTTGAGAATATTCCAAGTCTTCTATCTCTCTACTAAATTTTTATTTGTTCTATTTTTGCCCTCATTTCTGCAAAATGTGCATGCAATTGGATTTGTTAGACTAATAATTTAACAAATCTATAAAAATTATGCACAATTATGCCCCTTTAAGTGCACCGTAATTCTGTTTTTGAGTTCTTGTGAATTTGACTACTCAATTCACATTTTTGGGTGCATATATGGATTCCTCTATCCAATACCTTTCTAATGAATATATTATTACTCAATTACTAGTTTTGAGCAGCAAGTTATAGTCATTTGCTCATTACCCATTTTCTCTTGCACACCTTTCAACCATGTGTATATTTTTATTAAATTCATGCATCCCTACACCTTATCCTTTAGGATTTAGATAGAATATCAATTGGGTTTCTTCATGACCCTATTTTGAACAACTTTTCCAATTTTCACCCTCACCCGAGCTCCAGGTTGCTAGTTATAGCCTGTTGAAGTTTTGGCTAAATTGCTCTTTTAGCACTAAATGCCCCAGGTGTCTTCTACCTCATCCTATGCACATTCAGGTACCCATATTCTTAATCTAACTTCATGACTACCTTCTATGGATCAATATATTTCCATATACTTCTCTTGTGATCCAATCTGATTTATGAGTAGGAAGTTATGGCCTTTGGAGTAAACTAGTACCTAAAATTTTCCTTTCATTGTTTGGCCTGTAACTCACTCATACAAGCTTCATTTGAAAAAAAAAATTATCTCGTTATAATTCTCTCTCTGAGATATTTCATTTTAGAAGAAAAAAATTTGTGTCCTGGATGGAAACACAATTTCACACAAATTTGATCTTCAAAAATGACCTACAAGTTGATGACCTGTAAAACACAGTAAAATTCTGATAAATTTGACTTATTTATGTTGACTTAGAGACTAATATAGTTTTTTGGGCCCATTTGGAACCCCGAGATGATGCAATGTCAGCCTCCTAGGTTACCTAGCCCTACCTTGTCATCCTTCCCTCTCTTCCTTATCTCTTCCTCCCTTTGTGTTGGCCTTAAACATCAATAAAACACTAATATTTTTAGGATCCCATCTGTCAAGTTGGTGTATCTCTGACCTAGATGGGACAAGGGTCACACTTTTTTTTTCAAAATTCCATGTGGCGCCCTTTCATTGGTAGTGGGAATGGTTGGGCCCTATTCCACACCTTTTTCCTTGGCATGCAAGAACTTGCATGTCTTCCAAATCCGACGATTGAGGTTTGGCGACATCGATGGTGAATATGCCATGTCGCATCCCAAACATGCATGGTCATTAATATCCTTTTGGGGTGTGATAATGGTTTCCATGTGCTACATGGCACAATCTTAGTGGTGTCGCATGGTAAAGGGTCGGAAACCAAAACCGCTTCGTCCCCATGCGACAATAGTTTATGGTATTCTCTATACCACTATCACACACACACACACATGTAATTTACCACTATGGATGTTGACATCATCTCTGCCACGTCACTTCCACTTCATCTCCACATCATGATGATGTCATGTACAGAAAAATACCCAAATTTTCCCAAGTTTTGATTTTTTCCATAATTACATAATTTCCAATTTCTCGCACAGGCCACCATGAAATTATGCAATTAAGTTTGATGCGACCAATTTCATCCCTGTAATGACCAATTACACCCGTGCATGACTAATTGGAAATTATGTGCATGAATTTCACTCTAATTCGCTCATGAATTGGAGATTTTCACCCAATTTCTCCATGGTTGCATTGTAACTCCAAAATTTAACCAACTACAAGCCCTAAAATACCCAAATAATGGTTAGAATTTAGGAATTTTAGCTCCTGAGCTCATTTCCCTCAAATTTCCCATGAAATTCCTCAACATACTGCTTAGGGAATATTGTCAAACACTTTGCAGACATCCTTTTAAATTTAATTTCTTCAATTCATCCCATGTGTGTTGTCATATGGTCCCATGTAGGCTCTATATTGAACATGTGGCTCTGATACCACAATCTAACATACCTCGTTACTAATAAACCCAAAAACAATTCTCTGATGCCACAATGTAACATCCCCAGCCCCAGGTTTCGCGACGCCACACAAAATTTGTCTCCTTTTATATCTTTTTAATTAACAATATTCCCTACATATGAATACACTTATGTAGTCCTAACATTATTTTTGTAGTATTCTAGATATAGAATAATATGCAAAACATAAATATTTTATCAAGTAAATGAAGAACAACAATGATATAACTAGAATAATACTAGAATAACACCAGAAAGAGCACCTTTATTAATGATAGCAATGTTCACTTCCCTCTTCGAGGGGGAAACCTCTAGCAGAGTAGAGATCTAGTACAATAATCTGTAAGACACAAATTCTCATATCCTCTACTCCTATTTATACTGAATCTATCTATCCAAAAGAAAAATCTAGAGGAATATCCTTCTACAAGCGGAAGCTTCTATTAGGTATTCTTACAATTGACTTATTATTCCTTATTGCTAGGCCTTATTAATATTGGTATTTATTAAATGGAATTATATTATTCTACCTACGTGAGGGGTTAGGGATTTTAGGTCCCTAACATGCCCTCCCCCTTGAAGAACAGACTTGTCCTCAAGGCCTAATATGAGGAAATTGTTGTAGAATGGTGGTCGACTCCCAGGTGTCGTATTTTGGAGTTGTATCTTTCCATTGGACTAACACTTCCTTCATGGTGCGCTGACGGAGACGACGCTCTCGCTAGTCCAAGACTGCTTGTGGCTACAACCAGATGGAACCTTCTTCATCCAACTAAAGGAGACTGGTTTGAGTTTGGAACTTAGTTCCAATAACCTTCTTTAAGCAAGAGACATGAAAAATAGGATGGAGGTTTGACTGAATACTTCATGCGATTATGATCCATGACCAAATTGTCTTTGAGGGCACGAAGAATAGCCTCTCAAACTGTAAGATTTTTTTCAACCTCCTGAACCTTCAAAACCTCGGGCATATATGAGAGAACCAATGGGGGATTTTGGCCATATATTTCTTCAAAAGGAGTCATGCAAGTAGTTGTAGGGTAAGATGTGTTGTACCACCATTCAACTAGGGTTAACCACTGAGCCCATTTCCTCTCATATGCAAAACACCTCAAATATGTTTTCAAACACTTGTTGACAACTTCAGTATGGCCATCCGTCTGGGGGTGATAGGCGGTGCTGAGATGCAATTGGGTGCCATGTAGTTTGAACAATTCTTTCCAAAACTTGTTGGTGAATGTGGGATCTTTATCAGAGACAATAGAATTAGGCATGCCATGAAGCTTGAAGATATTATCCATTAACATTTGAGCCATTGTGGATGTGGTGAATGGGTGTTGAAGAGAAAACAAATGAGCATATTTAGAGAGACGATCGATGACCACCATGATGACTGACTTATTTCCCGATTTAGGTAATCCCACAATGAAATCCATAGAAATATCCCGCCAAATAACAGGGGGGATCGGAAGCGGTTGGAGTGTGCTCGGAGATTTGAAAGTTTATCACTTGTTGCGTTGACAGACCTCACATTCAACCACAAAGGTGCGGACATCATGTTTCATACCATCCCAGAAAAAAGAACATTTGACATGTTCATAGGTTTTGGTAAACCTTGAATGCACAACTCTGGGTGAAGCATGAAGTTCATAAAGCACTGTGGATTTAAGTTGTGATCGATTGCATAAATACAAATGTCCTTTCTAGCGAAGCTCTTCATTGTGCCAAGAATACCCTGGATAAACTAGAGTATTGTGTTGCAATTGGTGGATCATGCTATAAATTTTGGGGTCTTGTAGCCATTCCTGACGAACAACTTCGAGTCAATCTGGTACAATGAAGGAGATGGAGAAAAGGGACCTGTCTTCTTCATATTTATGGGAAAGAGAATCAACCACTACATTTTCCTTACCCTTCTTGTAAATGATCTCATAATCATATCCAAATATCTTGGTCACCCATTTTTGTTTCTCCGGTGATGAAATTCATTGTTCCAGAAAATACTTGAGACTCTGATGATTAGTTTTGATTTGGAAGCACTAACCCAATAAATAAGGACGCCATAGATCCACTACATGCATAATAGCTAACATTTCCTTTTCAAAAATGAATTGTCCCAAATGTTGCTCTGAAATTTGTTTGCTAATGAAGGTGAAAGGCCTGCCATCTTGCATGAGGATGGCCCCAATTCATTTCCCAGAAGCATCACATTCCAATACAAGAGTCTTTGTGAAGTCAGGAAGTGCTATGATCCAGATTATTTTCGGCACAAAATGAGAGTGGAATATAATAAAGAAATGCACAGAGATATCACGGATATCAAATAATATAACAAAAATGTATCAGAGATGCAACCATAAACATAGAGATACATTAATACACAATTTTCTATTAATGAGCGAAAATGTACAAAGACTGTAAAAATACAGTGGAATACACACTAGAATGGTGGTAGCTTATCTTTGAGAAGAGATGTGACAGCTACTCGCATTCACAAGAAGATTATTATTACAATGAGGCTCCAAGGGCCTTTTTAACATAAGTAAAATCCAAAACCCTAACCCCGGAAGATGAAAAGCCAAAAGGTTTGCGGGCCCCGATGGGGGTAGTTGATACATCAACTTCTCGGGGGTGTAAATTTTGCATACGATATTTGTTTGGGGCGCTCAATACACAGTTGGAAAGGTCTAACAAAGAAGAACGATTTTCGACTGGTCTAGGCTAGTGCCATAGGCGGTCGCCTGGACCCCGAATCCCCAAAAAACGTTGTTTAGGGCCTTAAAACGGCCCCGAAAGTTTGGAACCCGAAAAACTGTCAAGATGGAAAAATATTTTTTGAGCCCGTGGAATAGGTGGGTGGCCATCGATATCCACCTGGATCAATCCTCCCTTCTTAGGAAGCAATTTTCTCCATTGCATTGAGTTCTCGGGGGAGAGGAGGAAGCGTTTGTTGAATCTAAATCTTGGTGATTTGCTTGCCTTGCTGGAGACATCGCGTTGCTTGGTTTGTGCAAGGTTTTCATGAACCTGTTGTTGGCGAGGTTGAATCTGTTCAACCAGTTGGGCTACATGAGATGTTTGTGTGTAGAGGGAATATTTGCACTTTGTTGCAGTCTTGTCAACCCAATTCTGTTGCATATAAGGTGTTTGGGCTGAGGTTGTAGTGGTTGCAGTATCCTCATGTTCACCTTTTGAACAGATTGTGAAGAAGCTGAATTTTGTATTATGAGATACTACCTTGCGGCACTGTTTAGGTGGGACAATAGTTGGAACTACCTCTGGTATTTTGTAGAGATGACCCCCCAAAGTAACAATGACACTACAGGGTCGAGACTCATAAACAACATGGCACTTCCACATATATGGTTGGCCCAAGAGAACATCACAAACATCTAGTGGGGAAACATCACATAATACCTCATCCTTGAAGGGTTGGATGCTATATGGAAATTGAAACTGTTGGTTGACACGAAGATCTCATCCTTGGCGAAGACACTCGATGTTGTATGGTTGTAGGTGTGGTGTTTTTGACAATCCCAAATGTTTGAAGACCTCTGCTGAGATGAGGTTATTCTAGCTTCTGATATCAACAATAAAATGCAGCGGGGTCCCCTTAGCCCACATCTGTGAATGAAAAAGGTGCTCCCCCTCTTCAAGATCTATTGGTTCTTCTAGTTGAATTGTTGTGGTCGCGACAATATAAGTGGGGTCTATGTCGATGATCTGTATTTTAACAGTATCTTCATAATCATATTTTGAATTAGGGTTCATCTCCTTGTCTTTGATCTCGACCACCAATGACTGTTTTGAGCGACATTCCTCGGTGTTGTGCTAGGGGATTTTGTGGAAATCGCACCATTTTCCGGTGTCCTTCTTTGTCTTCACGTGACCCTTCTTTTCCTGTGGCTTGGACTGGTTTTCGAGAGACTGTTTATTAGGGTCATCTTTATCATAATTTGGTTGTTGTGGATTTGCAGACCCAAACTCCCATTTGTTCTAGTGCTTAAATTTTTGTTCGATTTTAATAGCATATCGATAAGCAGCATCAAGTGATGAGATGTCTAGAAAATCCATTTTAGTTTGGATGTATCTGTGTAGAGCCCCATGGTATTTCAAAACCAAATGTCATTCAGATTCTTTGATACCCATCTTGGTGCGCAAGGTATGGAAGGTATTGGTGAACTTCAGAACTTCTTGACCCCTCTCTTGTCGCAGTGTGGTCCATCTCATGTACTGGTCCTCATAGTTTCCAACGGGGTAATACTGTTCATTTACCGCATCCACAAAAAAATCCCAAGTGGGCTCAGCCAAATATATTACAGACTCCTTTGTGGAACTTTTCTCCCTATAAGTTTCCCACCAATGTTTGACATGGGGGAGATATTTAAGGAGTGTGAAGGTAATCTTTTCCCTGTCGAAAAAATTATGAACAGAGAAATAACCTTCTAACAGATTTAACCATTTGTCTAGGGAATCCGCATCTATCTAACCTTCAAATATGTGAATATAAAAATTAACCTGTACTTTGAAAGGAGAGGTGTTTCCAAAGTGTTTGTTTGATGAAGATGTGCATGTTTCTATCGGCAGGTGTTGAAGGATGTGGGAAAAATTCTCAATCATTTCGTCCCTCTGTCGTGTGAGAGCTTGCTCAAGCAAAAGATTGATATGATCGCATGCTCCGTTGTTTTTCTTTTCTTCCGCCATGGAGGTTTTCTTGGAAGTGCGAGAGTGATTGTCTTCAGGATATACAAGCTCGAGACCCAACTTTCTATACTCGGACCTCGTCGGGGACATGCACTGAAAAAAAAAATGATCAAGAGCAGCTTGCTCTCATACCACTGATCCGGATTATTTTCGACACGAAATGAGAGCGGAGATATAATAAAGAAATGCACAGAGATATCACGGATATCAAATAATATAAAATAAATGTATCAGATATGCAACCATAAACACAAATATACAGTAATACATAATTTTCTATTAATGAGAGAAAATGTACAAAGACTATAAAAATATAGAGTGGAAGACTCGCTAGAATGGTGGCAACTTATCTCTGAGAAGAGATGTGATGACTACTTGCATTCGCAAGAAGATGATTGTTAAAATGAGGCTCCAAGGGCCTTTTTAACATAAGTAAAATCCAAAACCCTAACCCCAGAAGATGAAAAGCCAAAAGGTTTGCGGGCCCCGATGGGGGTAGTTGATACGTTAATTTCCCGGTGGCATAACTTTTGCATACGATCTTCGTTTGGGGTGCTCAATACATCGTTGGAAAGGACTAGACAAGAAGAATGATTTTATATTGGTCCATGCAAGTGCCTTTCATTGTCTCAAACGTCCCTAGAAGTTTGGAACCCGAAAAATTGTTGAAAAAATGTCAAGATGGAAAATTGTTTTCGAGCCCATGGAATAGGTGGGTGGCCACTGATATCCACCTAGATCATGCTAGGATGGGGGTCAAGCACATAGCATCTTTCAAGGATAGGAAAGCATGATCCACAACTAGAATCCAAGTGAAAGAATTCTTTTTAAAGAGAGAA
The DNA here is from genome assembly GCA_009831015.1 of Picea engelmannii. Lineage (NCBI taxonomy): Eukaryota > Viridiplantae > Streptophyta > Pinopsida > Pinales > Pinaceae > Picea > Picea engelmannii. The sequence goes on along the minus strand of ML794436.1, from coordinate 571,546 downwards.
GTGAGAGGAGCTGCATTTTTTCCATAATTCTGAACAAACTTCCTATAATATCCCATTAAACCCCGAAAACCACGCAAGCTATTAAGATTTTTAGGTCGAGGCCAATCCTGCATAGATTCAATTTTATTAGGATCCACCTGGACACCATCCTTGCCGAAAATATGACCCAAGTATTCCACTTCTGAGGCACCAAAGGCACATTTAGATTGTTTGAGGAAAAGTTGATGCTTAGAGAGTAGATGGAGAACTTGATTCACATGGTAGAGATGTGATGTCCAATTTTTACTATAGATGAGAATATCATCAAAGAAAAATAAGACAAAATGATAAAGAAAAGAACAGAATACATGATTCATAAGACTTTGGAAAGTGGAGGTAGCATTACACAAGCCAAAGGGAATTACCAAGAACTCATAGTGACCATCATGAGTTTGAAATGCAGTCTTGGGAATCTATTCTTCTTTCATATAGATCTGGAGGTAGCCAGAACGTAGATCCAGTTTGGTGAAGTACTGAGCACCACCCAATTCATCCAAGAGTTCATCATTGACAGGAATAGGGAATTTGTCTTTGATTGTGAGTTTGTTCAGGGCACAAAAATCGGGATACATGCGCCAAGTACTTTCTTTCTTGAGTACCATGACCACAGGGGAAGAATAGAGGATGGTACTGGGACAGATAACACTCACTTATAGCAATTCATGAACAATTTTATCAATTTCATTCTTCTAGGAAAAGGGATGACGATAAGGGAGAACATTGGGAGGAACATTGCTCGGTATGAGAGAGATGGAATGATCATGGACTCCACGGGAAGCGGGAAGTTCTTTTGGAGTGGTAAATAAAAATTGGTGGCAAGAGAGGATAGATTGGAGATCGGGATGCACAGAAGGTGTCTCAACAGCATGAATGGAGTGGAGCTAGGAAATAATGTGAAAATGACCTTTTTAGAGGAGCTTTTCCATGCAATGGGAACTAATGATCTCAGGGGAGCCTGTTGTGATTCCTTGGAAATTATATATTTGTCCCTCCTGTTAGAATTGCATGGTTAAGTCCTTAAAATCCATGAGAATGGGGCTGAGAGTGTGTAACCATTCGACATCGAGAAAAATGTCACAACCACCCATGTCGATAGCAAACATATGGGATTTCAGGTGATACTAACCAATTTGGAGCCGCACATTTTCACATCATCCCCAACATTTCATGGAACCTCCATTAGCAATCATGATTTGAAAATTATTGACAGCAAGAATGTAACAATTGACTTCTTGGGCAATGCGGTGATGAATAAAATTATGGGTGCTACAACTTTCCACAAGAATGATGACTTTTATATTTTTAATGTAACCAATTAATTTGAGAGTCTGGGGAGTAGAGAAGCCAATGAGGGAATTAAGTGAAAACATCGGGTCAACTTCTAGTGGATCAAAGGGTGGGGTCATATCATATGGTGGTGGTAGTTCCTCCACAGTTGGAACAACAACCTCTTCTTTCGAAATATCCTCAGTCACAACAATAAAAATATTTTGTTCCTTACACTTGTGCCTTGGAAAATATTTTCCATCACAATTATAAAAAAGTTTTTTGAGTTGACGTTCAACCATTTCATCCCTAGTTAAATTTTGGATCTTGAGGGGAGTTGCAGGAGGGGCATAATTGATGGGTTTAAGGCGAGGAGGAAAGGAGGGTTTGCAGATCTAGGAGGATACAATTTTTTGTGCTTCCTTTGCTCGTTGAGTAGCTTCCAACAAAGTTTGGGGGCGTGCATGAGAACATGGGCACAGATTTCATCTTTTATGCCACTGATAAAGCATTCCCTGGAGAAAACATCTAACATGCCATCCATTCTGAAATCAAAGTGCTCAAATGCGGAAATAAAATATTCCAATGTCACAGACTACTTCAACTTGGTTAAAGGTCCTAAATGGTGGGTGTCAGAGTCAAAGCGGTCATAAATCTCTGCCACAAACTGTGTCCAAGCAACATACCCTTGGCGGGCCTTTTTTCACCATTTCCACCATTTCCATCATTCTGGATCCATATGTAGGACACCATAATAAAGCTTGGATAAATCATCAGTAATTCCATGCAAAGAGAATTAATGTTCCATTTGGGTGACACAGTCTATGGGATCTAAGCCATCAAATTTTTTCACCTCAAATATGGGAGGGAGGAGGTTTCGAAAAAGTGGGTAGTATGAGGACCTTGGTAATGGGAAGAATCATGGTCATCATGATAATATGGTTATTCAAAAGAGGAGGGGTTCGGGGAACAACCCATGAATTGTTAAAGGGTGTCTTTGAGGTCTATGAAGTCTTTGATGTGGGAACATTGGTCTTGGAGGGTCTAAATAGAGGAATTGATTGAGCTAATGTTGGAATTCATATTCTTGATGTCTTCCTTGTTCTGGAGGTTGTCCGCAACCAAGGTATTGAGTTCTTGGTATTGGGTGTTAGACATTTCGAAAAATGGGCTAGAAAATGGTATAGGGGGAACACAGGGGGTCAGGAGGGGTGGGCGGGATCACTGAGAAGAAGGGTTTCAAATGACAGGTACCACTACGAATAGGGATAAAAGGGGAATTCAATGGGATAGGGGCCAAATAAGGGTGTCAAAAAAGGGTTGGGTCCACACAAAAAAATTGTGTTAAAAATTATATGTATCACTGGAATCAGGGAGAAGAGAGGAACCCAATGGGATAGGTCCCAAATAAGTGTGCCGACGAGACCACTATACTCCTTTTTTTTACTCTTGTGGAGTTATACTTAGATCTGAAGAATATTACAATGTTGAAATGCCCAAATTCTTAACATGAAGAAATGTGTAGTAATTTCGCAACCAAAATGCAGGAGGCACAATTACGCGGAAATAGATCTTGCATGTTCCATTTTTCCTTCCATCCCAAGGGTTTAGTATTCAGGGTTTCTAAAAACAAGGGTTTTCTCTGTGATATATCTCTATGATATATGTATGGGTTCCAACAGTATTACTTGACCCAATATCTCAGGGCACCAACTAAGGAGGCTAGATCGTGCCCTTAGCCGTACTACTCGAATACCCAGGTAATAGAGAATATATTCCTGAGTGTTGTTCTCGGTGGCACTATAGTAGTCAAGCGGTCGATCATTTTATCTACGGAGGACTTCAGGATATCTAAGTATATATGTCTGTAGGTGATGTATGATGCACTACCACTCAAAGGGGTACCAACAAAGGTTACAAGGGTGACCAACAGATGTGCGCTTAAAAACCACTTGTAGTTTTTATGTGTATGCTTCCCCGATGGTGTATTTATGCACTAAATGCCATATCTATGTAGCTTTAAGACGTCGGAATACGTCTCTATCTTGAAAAAATTAACCCACAATTTTCTGTCAAGGAAAGTGCTCTAATACCACTTGTAGCATTCCAGATATAAAATAGTATGTAGAACATAAATATTTTAGAAAGTAATAGCAGAAAAACAATGATATAACCTAAAAAATACTAGAGTAACACCATAAAGAGCACCTTTATTAATGATAGTAATGTTCACTTGCCTCTTCGAGGGGGCAGCCTCCATCACAACAGAGCACTATTACAATAATCTCTAAGACAAAACTTCTCATATCCTCCACTCCTATTTATACTAAATCTATCTATCCAAAATAACAATCTAGAGGAAGATCCTTCTAGAAGTGGAAGCTTCTATTATGTCTTCTTACATTTGACTTATTCTTCCTTATTTCTAGGCCTTATTAATATTGTTCTTTATTACATGGAATTATATTGTTCTACCTACATGAGGGGTTGGGGAGGTTAGGTCCCTAATAATTTTATACATGCATACAATTATGTATATTTTCAGTAGCATAGTTAATATAAACATACACACATTAATCATCATATAAACACACATAAAAGAACACTCATCTTGTGTTGTAAATCACCAACTACGTGCAGACCTCAGATGTTCCTCCCATCCATAGACTTTGTTGTTCATGTAATCTCAACAGTAGGTCACCCCCAAGTTGGGGCTATGAATCCACTAGGAAAAAGGCTCCTAATCCAAACTAAGGTCTGGAAATAGCTCAATAAAGTACAGGCTCAGTTGCAACTCCAACAATAGTTCCCAACTCAAAGTATCTCATTCCCCACAACCTATCCCACCCCAGGAAGTGTACCCCTTCTCTACTCAATAGTCCTTCAATTGTCCCACTTCCCTTCCAAGGATTCAGTAACTGACTGGCAAATAATTATCATATCTCTATGGAATATGGAACATAAGGTTTCTCAAATATTTCAACACACACCAGCGTAACACATAGGGATCATATCCCAACAATTCTCTCACCCCGAAAGAATTGCTCCATACGCTTCACAACCTACTTCTTCAACCCAAACCATCAAGGATTTACAAGGTAACCATCTTCATCTTACACTCCAGCAAAGGTACGGATGATGGATGGCAAGAGTTGAGATAATGATGGAAAGAATGATTGAATTATGGAAAATACATTATTTCCCCACAGTATATTTGCATGGTAAGAAATTGACACTTATCACCTTATGAACTACCTTAGAACCCACTTGGTGACTCATTCCCAATATTTGGGAACTTAGGATAAAACCATTACATGAATTTTGACTTAGGAATAATATTTTTTTCTTCCTTTGGCTTAAGCCCCCTTGACTTAGCCCCTTTTTTCAAGCCCTTAGCCACATTTCCCTCTCGTGGAGTCCTAGTCCCCCATACTCTTTCATCTGACTTGGTCTGCAATAATGGTGTATTTTATTAATAATATGAGTGCTTACATATTACAATTATAGGCTCGTTGTCCTTTTAGCATCTATTCTCTCTGACCTAATAATCAAACAGGCCCGCTAGCCTCAAAACATATATACAAAGGCACTCTGGCCCAAAATATTTTGGTTCACTAGTCGATATGTACATTTACAATTGGGGTTCGGCCTAGGGGTATTACATAATTCAACTTTTAAATGGTATTATATTTATAAATTGCACGAAAATAACATGATTTTTTTTCAAATTATTTTTGAAATATTAAATGTTATTCCATTAATTATATTTTAATAAAAAATAAATAAAAAGTTGTGATAAAAACAAAAACAAATTTAGAAAATAAAAAACCATGAAGAAGAAAATCAAATTTAATACTCTTTATCTAAACTAAGATAAGATGTGGCTATAGTACCAATAAAATATATTAATAACACACCAACCCCATGTGGTATTATCTAATTCTCTCATTTAATTTTTTTGAAAAGAACTCATCTTGGCCACAAGAGTTTGTTGAAATGGTGTTCAATGATAAGGGAGTGAGAGGGGAGCAAGCCATGTTCGATGATGGATTATATGTTTCTAATAATAATAATAATAATCTAATTTTAAGGTCCACGGTCAAGCTAGACACCAAATTGGTGTATGAGACCCCTTTGTTTGTGGGACAAGGGACCCCCTCTGTGCAACGATTTGACTGCTAAAGTCTACGAAGATGTACATACCCTACCCCCCTATGGATTTGAACCTCTAACATCTAAGGAGGAAACACGTGTTCTTAACCATTATGCCCACTCAAGTGGAGATGCAATTCTAGTGTTAGTATTTGATTGTGAATTGTTTAATCACAAGAACTTCTTATTTAGAAAAAAAAAGATTTCATAAATGATGAGGCCATTACCATAGTCAATAGAGATGACATGTCATTGGCATGCATAGGGGTTTTATTCTTCATGCCACTACTAATATCGAGAAATAGCACTCCAAAATCATAGACATCAACCTTTTCTATTAGATCGTCATGCACAAGATACTTAGGAACCAAATAAGCTCTGTGAAAACAAAAATAAGTAACCAAATAAGCTCTGTGAAAACAAAAATAAGTATCAGTCGCAGTTTTAAATAAGGCATTATTTTTATTAGTTAAAAAATTGTTCTCATCGAATTCCAACAATGGTTGTGCTAAGATGAATTTGATCTTCAACAAAGTATCTAACCAACCCAAAATCTGTAATTTTTAGGCTTGAAATGTTGGTCTAGTAGGATATTTCTTGCTTTAATGTCTCGATGGATAATTCATATATTTGATTCTTGGTCAAGACAAGCTAGCCCTGTAGTGGTTCCTAATATAATGTCAAACCTCCTCAACCAATCTATTGTGTTTCCCATGTTTTCATTTGTTTCAAAGGACAATTATATCTCAAATAATTTAAATGTAACTCGACAATAGTGCTTGACATGTGAAGATTGACTAAACAAAAATGAATTAACATATTTAAGAAAGATTACCAAATAGAAACGGATCAAGGCTCTTGTTGGTAAGGTATTCATAAACAAAGAGTCTATCTGGGCCATCCACACTACACCCAAGGAGCTTGATGAGGTTTTTTTGTTGAACATGACTTATCGTATCCACGTCATTGAAGAAATCAGTCACCCAACTTTGATCTATGTTGGAAAATAATAACTTCACGGAGATTTCCCTACCATATGGTAGAATTCATTGTTAACATGTCCAATTTATCTATGTTACTCAAGGATGGTTTACATTTACTTATAGTATTTCAAACGTCAAACTTCTATAGTATAAAACAAATTTGGACATCACCTTATAGATGGAACCAAAGCGTCCTTGATCAATTTTTTTTATTTGGATATCGTAGTTCAAAGTTTACTTGATACTCTGAAGTAACCTAAAAGAAAAAGAACAAGTTAACCAATTAATGATTCTAAAAACATTGTATAACATTGTATGATTTCTAACAATTATTGTATATGATCATTGCTTTGTTTTTTATAATTTATCATATTTTTAAATCCTTGATTTTCTAATAAATGCTAGAAAATGTGAAGCAAATAGTTAATTTTTCACTACATAATATCAATATAAGTAGGATTATGGCATCCATTCATGTAGAATGCAATGGTTGACAATTTTATTTTAGAAGAGAGTAACTATGTCAGTGTTGGGTATGTGTTATAGTCTTTGCAAAATTGATCCCATGTATTGTACATTGATATGGGAGAAAAGGGGGTCTCGTACGTGCTTAGCACCCCCCAGGCGGAAGGTTTGTGGGGGTTTGGGGGCGGGAGCCTCGAGAAAATCAAATTGGTCTATTTTTGGCAGTTTCTAAGTCCATTTTTTTGCGGTTTTTCAGCACATGGTTTTTGTCGATGGTTTTCTAATTCTGGTTAAGGAATTAGGGTTATTGACTAATCTGAGTCAATGGATTAGGAGTTTGGATTCCATGGGATCTTATAAGTATATTGTATTGTAAACAATGAAGATGATGAATAGAATATTAGAGGTGCGGCTCTAAACAGGTTGTTGGTTTTCCCGGTTTGTGTTTCCAGGGTAAAAATATTTTTGTAATGTGTGTGTGCACCATTGTATCTTTTCTGTTTTACAAAGAATTTGTTTGCAGTAATTCATTGTACAAGGTTAAAATCTACATTTTGTATTGGATCAATTATTGGACTTAGTGGGATGTGTAACATACCCAGCCACCCACAAGTCGGGATACGTTACTTCAAGCCTGCCTTCGGACTTATTTTATCTTACAGATAAACTTTCAATTTAATAAAGATGCATAGAAGAAAGGAAATAAACGACATGCACATCAATAAACAACAAGCATGCATACTCTAAATATATATTGAATTCAATGATAAATAATACACAGCGGAATAAATCATACATAGGTAAATATTACCATAACAGAGAGCACTTATCTTTTATAGAAGAGAAACACCGACTGGCTACAAACTAAGTACATTCCACCCAACCATAGACATTGTTGTTCCAAGTCTCAACAGCAATGTCACCCTCGATCTAGGGCTATGAATCCACAAGGAAGGTTCCAGAGTGTTACTTGGCTTCCCAAACCATTCAACACTCAAGCTCTCATAGGCTTCCCAACACCCACAGCAATCCAAGTACCCAGCTCTCTTCTACCCAGCCTACACAACCTAAGAGAATGGACCCCCACCCTTCTCTGCCACGCAGTACCTCAGGAATTCCTCCTCCTTCCAGGGATCTAGTGCAGTTGGTCCAGAATATCCATGATGGGACTCTCAAGACTCACAGCTGTGAGAAAAGTTGGACACAGGCCAAGAATCTCATACATGTAGGCCTCAAATTATGGCTGGACTACACCAACGATCTCTACAACCAACAATGCCATGGTTTCTCTTCAACAGTTTTTCTTCCTTTCCCAAGTTAAGACACGGATGAGGAATGATGAGCAGGTGACACAAATGAATGGAGTGAGATCTCCTCAAGAGGTGTGAAATAGTGAACAATCGGGTGAATGAATGCGTGAGGGGAGAGTGAAGCAACCAATAGCAGCCGAGAATGA
>ML794436.1:537233-555450 GCA_009831015.1 Picea engelmannii | reverse complement strand
GCAAAATGGAGAATAAAATATAAAATAAAATTCTTAGCCCCTCAAACCCCCTCTCTTGTGGAATCATAGCCCCCTATAACTCAAGTCCTTATCTGTCTAGTAGTCAACGATGTGATTATTATTAATAATGATCAAAACATTAGATTTCTTGGGCACACTGGCCTTTTAATGATTATTTGAGAACTCTAGCCTCTCAGTAGTGTAACAATACATTATTTAATATGGGGGCTCAAAACCTGGGGTGTTACAGGATTCCTTTGTGGATAAGGATTTGGCTTGGGTCTATGATAAGCCTTGTTATAGTGGGATATATATGGTATTGATTCTTGAGGTGAAAATAAAGGACGATCGGTTTGAAAATAGAGATAGAGAAATTTAATGGGAAAAGTTTTGAGTTGTGGAAGCTCAAGATGGAAGTTTTATTAGTGGACAATGATCAGTGGATCGTTGTGGATATAGGTACTGCACCTACAGGAACTTCAATAGTGTTGGTTGTGGATCTTGATAATCTTCCTGATTCAAAGGTATTTTTTCAATTGAGTTTGGACCCCATTACCTGATGGGGGGTTGTGGGGGGGCTTGCCCCCCGACTTCTCTCGTCGGGGGGGTGGATCTAACAGTAGAAGTTATGTTAGGGATTTTTTTCCTAGAAGGAAACCCTCTTTTATGTATAATGGAATTGTATTGTGATTGTGTGGGAGAGTGAATATTGTATTCTAAGAGAGGATATTGCGAGAGAAACAAGAGGAAGTTACAGCAAGTATGTAGTAGGTTGCATCCCTTCATTTGTTGGATAAAACAAAAAGGAAGGACATGGAAATTTCTCTGGTGGACGTAGCCCACACTGGGTGAACCATGTATATCTGTGTCTCTATTGTATTGTGTATCTTCTATGTTTTATTTCCACATTTGTTTTATTTTATTTCTCTGTGATCCTAATTTTCTAACAACCGGTATCATAGTGAAAGGTAACTCGAAGGAAAAGAGGGTTCCTAGTTTGAGTGGGAGCAATGGCGGAAAATGGAAATTTTAAGGTCAATAAATTTAACGGCCAAAACTATCGGTTATGGAAGATGCATATGGAATATTATTTATTTCAAAAGGATCTTTACCTATCATTGGGAAGAAAAGAAAAACAATCAACGAGTATGAAGGACAAAGAATGGGATATTATTGACAGAAAGGCATTGGGAATGATACTATTGTGACTGGCAGCGTCGGTGGCTTTCAATATTTCGAAAGAAAAGACAATGGAGAATGTATTGAACACATTGGCTAAAATATATGAAAAACCCTTGGCTTCCAACAAGGTATTTCTAATGAAGAGATCATTTAATATGAAGATGTCAGAAGATGGGTATGTTTCCAATCATTTAAATGAATTCAATACGGTTATTAATTAGCTAATTTTTGTAAAAGCGGACTTTGATAATGAGGGTAGGGCTCTTCTAATTTTTTTCTCATTAGAAAAAATCTAGAACGTCTTGGTCATGGTTGTAAGTAACTCTATATTTGCTTCAAACACTCTGAAATTTGATGATGTTGTTGGTGTTATCCTTAGCGAGGAAATGCGATGGAAAATCACAAGTGAGACATCAGGTAATGCATTGACTGTGGAGAACAAGGGAAGAAAAAGGAAAAGATGAAAGAGCCTAGAAAACCATGGGAATTCTAGGAAGGGAAGATCCAAATCTAGACTAGGAAAGATAGAGTGTTGGAATTGTGGGAAGAAAGGACATATGAAGAAAGACTCCCAGGCTTCAAAGAAACAAAGAGATGGATGACAAGAGAAAAACCAGGAAGAAAATGTAGTAGGTGATGTGTTACAAGATGCTTTTATTCTTTCTTTATAGAATATTATTGAATCTTGGGTAGTAGATTCAGGGCCTTCATTTCATGTGACACCCCATAGGAAATATTTTCAAAATTATGTTCCAGTTGATTTTGGACAGGTTTATTTGGGTGATGAGGAACGATGTCAAATTGTTGGAATGGGTAAGGTACAAATAAAGAAAAAGAATGGAAACAAATGGTTACTAAAAGAGGTGAGACATATACAAAATCTGAGAAGAAATCTAATTTCAATGGGACAATTGGAAAGTGAAGGTTGTATATCTACATTTACAGATAAGTCATGGAAGGTCACTAAAGGATCATTGGTAATGTAAAAATGAGAGAAGGTAGGTACATTGTATTTATGTACTCATAATGTTGACTCTTCAATTTATTTAGCTTTTATAGGTGTGGATAAAAAACTGTGGCATCATAGGCTTGGACGCATGAGTGAGAAGGGGATGCAGATACTTCACAAAAGGAATTTGTTGCCAGATCTTAAATATGTTGATTTGAATTTCTGTGAACACTATGTTTATGGAAAACATAAGAGAGCCATATTTCTGAGGGTTGGAAAGGAAAACAAGATTGAAAAGTTAGAGCTTGTGCATATAGATGTATTTGAACCAACTTTGGTATCATCTCTTGGTGTCTCTCATCATTATGTTACTTTTATTGATGATGCAACTAAAAAAACTTGGGTTTATTGCAGTCGACAAAAATATGATGTTTTTGACACTTTTAAGAAATGGAAATCTTTGGTTGAGAATGAGACGGGAAAAGGGTTGAAGTGTCTCAGATCAGACAATGGAGGTGAATATTGCAGCAAAGAGTTTGATAATTAATTTTCAAACCATGAGATTCGTAGAGAGAAGACAGTTCGAAGTACACCAAAAGAAAATGGTGTATCGGAAAGGATGAACAGGACAATCATGGAATGTACAAGGAGTATGAGATTGCATGTTGGGTTTCCCTTACAATTTTGGGTAGATGTTGTAGATATTGTTGTTTACTTAATAAATAGAGGGCCTTCAAGCTCCTTGGATGGTGGCATTCCAGAGGAGGCATGGACAAGTAAAAAGGTAAACTACTCATTTATGAATAATTTTGGTTGTGAAGCATTTGTCCATATTGATAAATAAAATAGAACAAAGCTTGAGGAAAAATCCAAGAAGTGTACCTTTATTGGATACAGTGTTAATGATTTTGGTTATCTCTTATGGGATTATGAAAATCATAAAATCATTAGGAGTAGATATGTGGTATTCAATGAAAATGTCATCTATAAAGATCATTTGTAGGGAAAGAAACAAAAAAAAAAAGGAAAAAACAGAATACACAGTGCTTGATGAAATCAAAGAAAATGAAATTCCAAAGTTACCAGAAAATCAAAATGTACAACAACAAGAGAAGCAGATACCTCAAACTCCTGCAAGTATTGTTAGAATATGTACTAGTTTAAGTATACCCCCTAAGAAATACTCTCCTTCATTGTAGTATTTATTGTTGATTGATTCGGGTGAACTAGATAGTTATGAAGAGGCAATGTAGGTAGACACAAAAAGAAGTGGGAGCAAGGCATGAAAGAGGAAATGGATTCCTTAGTAAATAACCAAACTTGGGACTTGGTTCAGTTTCCTGCAGGAAAAAGAGCATTGCAAAATAAATGGGTTTACAGGTTGAAGGAAGAAGATGGAGGGAAAAAGCGATACAAGGCTAGACTTGTTCTAAATGGGTTTACACAAAAGAAAGGTATATATTTTGATGAAATATTTTCTCATGTTGTTAAAATGACTTCAATTAGGACTATTTTAAGTCTTGTGGCAATAGAATATTTTCATCTTGAACAGTTAGATGTAAAAACAACGTTTCTCCATGGGGCTTTGGAGGAAGAGATTTGTATGCAACAGCCATAGGGGTATGAGGTCAAAGGAAAGGAGAATTTGGTATGCAGGTTGAAGAAGAACTCATATGGCCTAAAGAAAGATCCAAGGCATTGGTATTTGAAGTTTGATGGGTTGATGACAGAACAAGGTTATAGTAGATGTCATTATGATCACTTTGTTTATTTTAAGAGGCTATAAAATGGAAACTATATTATATTTCTATTGTATGTAGATGACATGCTTGTTGCAGGGTCTAACATTCAGGATATAAATGTGCCCAAAAATAAATCAGCTAATTGATTTGTGATGAAGGATTTGGGTGTTCCAAAGAAAATCCTTGGTATGAGAATAACCAGAGACATGAAAAATCGCAAATTGACATTGTCTCAGGGTGAGTACATAGAGAAGGTGTTGGAGAGGTTTAGAATGCAGAATGCAAAACCAATTAATAGTACACCTTTGGAAAATCATTTCAAATTAACCAAGGAAATATTTCCCAAGACATAGGAGTAGATAAAATACATGTCGAGGGTCCCTTATTCATCAGCAGTTGGTAGTTTGATGTATGCTATGGTGTGCACAAGACCAGATATTGCACATGGAGTGGGAATTGTGAGAAGGTTTATGAACAATCCAGGTAAAGAACACTGGGAGGAAGTAATGTGGATTCTTAGGTATTTGAGAGGCACTACTACTCATGCATTATGTTTTGGATGTTCAAATGTTTTTCTACAGTGATATGTTGATTCAGATATGGTAGGTGATAAATATAGTAGGAGAAGCACCACAGGGTATGTTTTTATTGTATGTGGAACCGTAGTAAGTTTGATTTCAAAACTGAAAAAGGTTGTTGCACTTTCAACAACGGAAAGAGAGTATGTTGTTGCTACAGAGGCTAGTAAAAAGATGATTTTCCTGTAGAGGTGTATGGAGGAATTGGGAAAGAAGCAAGAGAATAGTAGGTTGTTATGTGACATCCAAAGTTCCATTCATCTTGAAAACAAATAATCTTTCCATTCTAAGACTAATCATATACAACTCATGTACCATTTCATATGATCTGTTTTGGAAGATGGACAATTGAAGTTGGAAAAGATACATACTAGCCAGAATTATGTAGACATGTTAACAAAGGTAGTAAAAAGGGAGAAATTGAGTTCCTACTCAGTTTCAGTTGGTCTTCAAGAATGAAGGTGAAGATGATAAATTTTCCAGGTCCAAGGTGTATCATATTCCAACAAGTACAACAGCAGTGGTGTTGTTGTGATCAGTCTGCAAGTGGGAGATTTTTGGTTGTGAAGCCTGATTATGTTCTTGATTCAGAGGTCTTGCTTCAGCTGTGTTTGGACCCCATTATCTAACAAGGGGGTGTGGGGGGTATTTCCCCGATCCCCCTCCCCGGTAGAGGATTCGGGGGTAGCACCCCGTGAAATTTTGGGAAAATTTTTCTTGTAAAATATTGTAATTTCATAGTCAATTTGGAGAGTTCATTATAAGGTCATAGATATGACAGTAGAAGTTATGTTAGGTATTTTTTTCCTAGAATTAAACCTTATTTTATGTACGAGGGAATTTTATTACGGTTGTATGAGTGATTGAATATTGTGTTCTGAGAGAGGAGACTGTGAGAGAAAGAAGAGGAAGTAACAACAAATATGTCGTAGGTTGTATCCCTTCATTTGATGGATAATAAAAAAAAGTAAGGAATTGGAAATTTCTTTGGTGGATGTATCCCACACTAGGTGAACCACATATATCTATGTTTCTATTGTATTGAGTATCTTTTGTATTTTATTTCTGCATTTGTTTTATTTTATTGCTCCATGATCTTGTTTTTCTAATAAGTAGAAGACTGGAAAAAATTAGATCGGAATGCGAAGAGAATAATCTAGTTGTGTCACTCATATTCAATATTGTTGAATGTGTCAAGGGAAGATGTAGCCAAGGAATTATGGGATAAGTTGGGGACTTTGTATCAATCTAATTCCCTGTTAAGAAAAATTTTCCTGTGGAATAAGTTGTATAACCTGAGGATGAAATATGGAGACTCAATGACAGAGCATCTAAATGCCTTCAATATTGTGGTAAGTCAGTTATTATCTTTTGATATTAAAATTTTAGATGAAGATAAGTCTATCGATTTATTTTGCTCTTTACCAAACTCATGGGATAGTATGTTTGTGGCCATAGGTATTGATACAACTACTTTAAGTTTCAATGATGTGGTCTCATCCTTGTTGTCGGGGGATATGAGACGAGAGAACATGGAAGGACAAAGAATAGATGCATTATTTGCAAGAGGATGCTCCCAAGAAATAAATAAACATAAGTCCTCAAGTGGGAGATCTAAATCTAAGGGTAGATCTAAATCTCCTGGAAATTTTGTAAAGGTATGTTGGAGATGTGGAAAAGAAGGACACTACAAGAAGCAATGTAGATCCAAAATCATTGAGAGAGGGAAGGGATTTGAAGATGCTCCTTCAACAGAAGAAAAAAAACCTCCAAAGAAGGAGGGGATGTGTACTTGGATTCTTCAAGCACACATACAGATCATGAGGCATGGATGGTTGAATCAGGTGCATCTTTTCATATGACTCCTCACAAGGAGTGGTTTTGAGAGTATGAAAGGTATGATGGAGGTGATGTTTTCCTAGATGATGACTCGACATCCAAAATCATAGGATGAGGAAAATTCAAGTTGAATATCATGGATGGAAGGATTAGAACACTCCATGGTGTTCTGCACATCCCAGGATTGGCCAGAAATTTGGTTTATGTAAGCAAAATGGACGATGCAGGGGTAAAAATAGTGTTTGAAAACAAAACTTGCAAGATGGTTTGAGGAGAAATGGTGTTGTTAAAGGGAGTTTGGATTGGAAATTTGTATAATATACAAGGAAAAAATATTAGTTATGGGTGTAATAGTTTCATTGTTCCTGAGATTGGAGCTGAAGAAGAAAAAATTCCTACAGCCTCTAGAGAAAATGCTATGGTGTGCCATCAAAGACTAGGGCATACCAAAGAGAAAGGATTTGTACTACTACACAGTAAAGGTATGGTTGAAGGTATGTCTAATTGTTCTTTGGATTTTGATTTATGTGAATTTTAAGTAGAATGTGAAGGGAAAGAAGGAGTTGGTATACAAGCTGAAAAAGTCCTTGTATGGGTTAAGGAAATCACCAAGGATGTGGTATCAAAAATTTTGATACTTATATGTTGGGACTTGGCTTCACAAGGAGAAAACCATATCATTGTGTGTATTTCAAATTAACTGGTGACCATACTATTTATTTGGTATTGTATGTGGATGATATGTTGTTGGTAGGAAACAACAAGGAGATTATCTAGGATGTGAAAACTCAGTTGTCCTCTAAATTTGACATGAAGGATCTTGGTGCTAAAAATTTCATTTTGGGAATGGAAATTAAAACAGATCAGGAAAATAGGAAACTCTGGTTAAATCGAAGGAAATATGTTGAGACAATATTACATATGTTTAATATGCAGAAATGTAAACCAATCAAGGTTCTTATTCTTGTAGGTGTAAAGTTATCTGTGGATCAGTGTCGCAAGACACATGAAAAGGTAGAGGAAATGTTTTGTGTTCCATATGTGAGTGTAGTTGGATTTTTTATGTACACAATGGTATGTACTAGACTAGACATTGCACATGTAGTGGTATTTTTTAGCAGGTATATGTCAAAATTGGGGAAGGAGCATTGGACAACAGTAAAGAGGGTTTCTTGGTATTTGTGTGGCACTACCAGTTATGGATTGTGCTGCCAAGGAAGACCAGGATCGAAAAGAGTGTTGGAAATACATGGATTTATGGATGCAAATTGGGTTGGAGATCTGAATCATAGAAGATATACAAGGGAATATATGTTTAACTAGTTTGGAGGAGCAATCAGTTGGATGAGAAAAAGACATTATGTAGGGCACTCTCAACTACAAAAGTTGAATACATGGCAGCCACTCATGCAAGTAAGGAAGTAGTATGGTTACATATATTGTGTTCAGGTATTGGGTCAGTACAGCTAGATGTAAGGATAGATTATGACAGTCAAAGTGAAATCTTCCTTGCGAAGAACCTGGCTTATCATTCAAAGACAAAGCATATTGATGTTCAATATCACTTTGTGAGAGACATGGTTGAAGACAAGAAGGTGTTTTTTTATGAAGGTGGACACTTTGGATAATTTTCCATTTTCATTAACAAAATTTGTGAGCACTGAGAAGCTCTCTTGGTGTAGAGGATCTAAGGGCATTGTTTCATTAGATTGTTGACTATGTAATCATGTAACCCCATGTATGCAAAGAAAACAAGAAGTGGTAGAATGTTGGGCATGTGTTATATTCTTTGCAAAATTGATCCCATGTACTATACACTAATATGGGATAAAAGGGGGTCTAGGGGGTGCTTAGCACCCCCCATCCAAAAGGTTTGTGGGAGTTTGGGGGCAGGAACCCCCGAAAAAAAAAAATGGTCCATTTTTTGTGGTTTTTTGCATATGTTTTTAGCAGTTTTTCGGCACATGGTTTTGTCGATGGTTTGGAATTAGGGTTGTTGACTAATATAAATCAATGGATTAGGGTTTTGGATGCCAATGGATCATATATATATATATATATATATATATATATATATATATATATATATATATATATATATTAGAGGTGTAACTCTAAACAGGTTGTTGGTTTTCCCGGTTTGGGTTTCCAGGGTAAAAATATTTGTGTAATGTGTGTGTGCCATTGCATCTTTTCAGTTTTACTAAGAATCTGTTTGCATTAATTAATTGTACAAGGTTAAAATCTATAGTCAGTATTGAAGTTTGATGTTCATCTTTGTTCGTTCATACAAATTAATAAAGTGTCAATTTTAAGTTTATAAAAAAATGTTAAATGGGTTTAGATTGGGTGGTTGAGAGGAATGATTGTTATCATCCCCACTTGGGTTCAATTCCTACAAGTGATATGTTGACATCATAATGAGTATATTGTTGTAATGGTTTTGAGCCCCGTTAACTTGATCAAAAAAATTTAATTTAATTTTAAATTCAAATATATTTATAGATTGTCATTTTTTTAACATAAGGATTAATAATTGTGTTTTAGTGTTGAAAATTCAAGAACTATAAAATTATATTGTTTACATTGATAATCTAGACTAAAATTAAAAAAGATATGTTGAACCTTTTACTATCTCTATAAAAAGAATATCCAAAATCATAATATTTAAACAAATGATACAAGTTTGGTAAGAGTGATTTTGGATTGCTTTTATAGTATTTAAAATCAAAAGTTAAAATGGATATTTTTAACAAATTTTGATGTGTGATAGATCTTTGATTTAATAAATGGATGGTTGAGATGTATCTAAGTAGGAATTCCTCTCATAAAGCATAAATTAATCTTTAGACAAAGAAGAAAATTTATGGCATGGGAATTAAGATGAATAATATATTAGAACCACAACTTTGGAATAGTGTAGTATTGTAGCTTTAACGATAACAAGGATAATAATGTTCATATTTTCACCTTGAACAATTTTCATATTGTTTGAAAAACAAAATTGTCATTAATGATTTTTTTATATTTTGTCATTTTTTTTTACTCGTCAATTCAAAGGCACTTTGGTAATGTCGGCACTGTGTAAAAAATTTATATTATTTGGAAGAAGTAAATTAAAGATTATAGAATAGAAAAAATGGAAAATTTATATTAACTCGGAAATAATAGTAAATAGGTAGTATATACTAATGTTCAAGTAAATATGTGTGTGTGTGTGTGTGTGTCAACTATTGTTCAAGTAAATATATGTGTGTGTGTGTGTGTGTCAACTACCAAGCTATTAAACAATTGTGTGTGTGTGGGAGCTTGATAAGGGTCATCTTTATTTGTCTCACAGACATTTTTCAAAATTTTGAGTAATTTTACAGATCACAAAAGAAAAATTAACGCTCACTTTACAATTTGAAAAATTGTAAATTTGATTAAAAAAATATTGAAAGGAAATGTGGTTTAAATGTGCAACATTTTAATTAGTTTTTCGTTAACATTGGAAAATAACTTACTAGTGACAAGTTATGCTCAAGCGTAGGGTAGGAATTTCAAAACTAAACTATCTCTTGAATTTGTTGGTTTTGACAACTTGGTTTAACAAAGAAAGTTGATGGGCAAGAGGAATTTTTAGTCATATTTGATAGACAAGTTGTCACTTAATGAAAAAATTTCCCATCAAACTCTATCCCTACTCGCCCGGGGTAAAAAAATATATTTCAACCATAATAGTAAATTTGGTAGTCGATGTTTATAGCTTTATAATGACTTTACTACTTTTTGAACTATAGTCTTTTTTAGATGTTCCTTCAAAACTAAACTATCTCTTGAATTTGTTGGTTTTGACAACTCAGTTTAACAAAAAAAAGTTGATGGGCAAGAGGAATTTTTAGTCATATTTGATAGACAAGTTGTCACTTAATGAAAAAATTTCCCATCAAACTCTATCCCTACTCACCCGAGGTAAAAAAATATATTTCAACCATAATAGTAAATTTGGTAGTCGATGTTTATAGCTTTATAATGACTTTACTACTTTTTGAATTATAGTCTTTTTTAGATGTTCCTAAAAAGAAAAAATTCATTAAACCACTTGGGCTAAACTACTTAAGTTTGTTATCATGGAGCAAAACATTCCATACAATTTCCATACGTTAAGATATACTCATTTAAGATGTATATTGTGCAATATTTTAGAAACATTTGTAATTGAATTGAAATTAAAACTAAAATTATTAACTCAATTGTTAAATTGTTATGTTAATATGATGGATTGTTATTAGAGTTGATTTTTTTTTAAATGTTTTGTCAAAATCAACTTTCAAAATTTTAAATTTACATATGACATTTACATGGATGTATTAAGTTAATCATAACTATTCTGTGAAATGTAATAAGTTAACCATAACTACTTTGTCAAATACTCATGTATTTTACATAGCCAATTTTTACTAAGTTCATGATTAAGGGAGAAGTGACATTGTATATGTATGATCTTGGAATTGTGTTTTTAAATAATTTGTTTTAAATTTTTTTAATAAAATGATTAAAACAGTTATATACATATTCTTTTATTTTTAGGTTTTTAATTTAGGAAAATCATCTCACGTGTTCTATTCAAATGGTTCATACAACAATACAATAATTCTTTCAATATGCCCATACCCGCCACTTTAGAGACCCTCTGAGCATGAACATGCTATGTTGTGCGTCTGGACAACCTAAAAGTTGTTAGATTTAGAATCGAGGTCTCAACATGTTACTCAAAACTTCAATGCATGGCTTCTTGACATAAATCTATTACACAAAATTCATGGTTAACAATTTAGTTATTAATTCATGAACATATTGTCTTTTGATGTGGGTTTTATTTTGAGGTTGGGTAGGTGGTAACATATTTCTTGAAAGCAAACTTGCAAAAACTTGTCAGGAAAAAAAAATAAAGAATCAAAAATTGGTGGAAGGACTTGGGGATGAACATTTATGGGTGACTCACCAAACCATAGGGAGGTCCACTCGACAAAGAAGGCAACTATATAGGTTTAGTTATAGTTTGTATGATTCCAGATGTATATTTTCTTTATTTTCTAACACCAATGAGCCTAAAACTATGAAAGAGGTAATGGAGATGGAAAATAAGGAGTCCCGGAGATTGGCCATGGATAAGAAAATGGATACACTTAGAAAGAATGATACACGGGACTTGGTTCCATTGCATGATGGAAGGAAACCCATTGCATGTATATGGGTGTTCAAAAAGAGGGTCAATTTAGATGGAAATGTTGAAAATCACAAGGAAAGGTTGGTTGCAAAAGGATATTCCTAAGTTGAGAGGATAGACTTTGGTGAGATATTTTCCCCAGTTACTAAATTAACATCTATTAGGTTCATATTATCTACAACATCAACGTTTGATTTAGATATGAAATAGATGGATGTGAAAACAACAGGTGACTTGAAGTAGGATATATATATGACACATCCATAACACTATGTTGAAAAAGGTAAAGATTCATTGATTTGAAATCTAAAAAAGTCTTTATATGGTCTCAAATAGTCTCCCAGAATGTGGTACCAAAAGTTTGATTCTTATATGTTGGGATTAGGATTCTAAGATCCAAATCAGATGACTGTGTCTATTACAAACAAGATGGTGGTTATTCCCTTGTTATCACTCTATATGTAGATGGTATGTTGTTCTTTGGTAACAGTAAGGATGTGATTTGTGATTTTTTATTTGAAGTCTCAACTTTCAACAAAATTTGATATGAAGGACTTGGGAGCTGCAAAATATATCTTAGGAATGGAGATTAAAAGAGATAGAATGAATAAGAGGCTTTGGTTAATCCAGATTAAGTATGTAAACTAAGTGCTACATTGTTTTTGCATGGAAGATTGAAGACCATTGACTATTCTGATTTCTATGGGAACTAAGATTTCAATTGAGCAATGTCCTACTACACTCGCAAATATGGAGGATATGGATTTTGTTCCTTATGTTAGTGTAGTTTGTAATTTGATGTATGTTGTGGTTTGTACTAGACAAGACATTTCCTAAGAAGTGGCAGTCTTGAGTCGATTCATGGCTAATCTTGGATGTGAACATTGGGCTACATTGAAGAGGGTCTTCGGGTATTTGTGAGGTACTTCTGAATATTCCATTTGCAATCTTACAGGTGTTTCATGGGAGCCACACTTAGTGGATATATAAGGTTATGTGGATTTTGATTGGGCAGGGGATGTAGATAAAAGGAGATCTACGAGTAGATACATGTTTTGGTTGTTTGGTAGAGTAGTGAGTTGGATGAGCAAGTGATAACATGTGGTCTCTTTTTCCACTATAGAGGCATAGTATATGGCATCTACTCATGCATGTAAGGAGGCCATGTGGTCTCTTTTTCCACTATAGAGGCATAGTATATGGCATCTACTCATGCATGTAAGGAGGCCATTTGAATTATGAAACTATTGTCATAAGTAGGGATATGTCAGAGAGATATTGCAATTCAATGTGATAGTAACAGTGACATTTGGTTGGCTAAGAACCCAACCTTTCATGAAAAGAAAAAGAATATAGATGTTTGGTAACATTTCATTAGGGACATGCTAGAGCATGGAAAGGTGATATTGGAGAAAGTTGACACCTTGCAGAATGTTGCAGACGCATTGACAAAACTAATGAGCACATGCAAATTCAAGTGGTTTTGTAAGTCTATGGGCCTTATGGGCCATAGCAATTATCTTGTAGTTCGATGCATTCTCCCTTGTGCCCTTGCAAGGTATATGAAAAGTGGGAGAATGTTGGGACAGTTGTGTCATACACCTTGCAATGTTGTAGTGGAGTAGAAAATAAATGCAATTATATAGTGGAGTATAGAATAAATGCAGAGTTGTAGAAAGAATAAATGCATATATGCAATAGGTGTTGGCACCTAAGGTTTTTCAGAAGCTACGCTCGTGCCACAATTTAGCACTATGTGTGTGCCCAAGAACATACACAATGGGACGCCAAGTTTAGAAATTGCACCTGCCAAGGAGATCTTGTGCACTCCAGCCCATTGTGTACCATGCGTAAGGGACTTAAAAGAGATCGCATGCAGACCAGATTAGGGAATATCTTCTATAATATCTTGTAACTGCTTTTGTAACAACCCGAATGGTCATGGTCGGGGTTGTGGATGAGTTGGAAAATTAGTTATGATTGACACACTCTGTGAAAGATATGGGGGGTGCATGTGAATATGTAATGGGTTGGTTTTTGGTCACTAAGAGAGAGTGATAGTGAATGTGAATAGTGAGTGAGGAAGAGAGAAAAGCTACAGCTCATAGTTCACTCTTGTATTAGTTTTTGATGTTCATAGATAATGTGTGTGAGCAGTGAGAGATGTTAGCACATGGTGCTTATTTGTTCTAGTTATAATTGGTGTTTCTTGAATCAGATTAGACCTCTATTGTCTAAGAATGTATTTTCATGCTTTTAAGTTTAATGAATGAAAATTGAAGCACACGTATCTATGCATGTTGGGAGTTATGGTGTGAATGTATGTATGTTTATATTATGATGTGCAACACTCTTATGGTAGTTATGCATGAATGAATTATTAGTTGATGGAGATTTCATGTATTTGTTATTCCTTCACTTCCAACACAAGACTTATGGTCTATGTTATTCTCATGGCATCTTGGTTGAGACCTTATTGAGTCCTTGAAGATTGAATATGCCATTGCCTATGGGGTTTTTCTAGGTAAATCCTATCGAACTCCGGGTTTGATTACCCCCCAAGAGCTAACAAAAGGAATAAATGCATAGCAATGGAAAAGAATAAATGTAGAGGAGTGGCAAGGACTAACTTGTTGGTGGTTTCCAGTATGTAGAAATGGTAAACAATAAATTGTTTATGGTTTTACTATGCATATTTATTGAGTTATAGGGCTAGAAGAACTCATATAGTGTAAGCTTTATCTTACAATTATGCTACCGAAATTTCTCCAAAATGATGCTACTCAAAACACTCTTGTTGAGAGAAAAAAGACTGTGTTGTAACCATTTAATTGTTAAATAATGCAATGAGTGTGCTTTAGAGTGTGGGGTTTTTCTCCTAGAAGGGTTTTCCCCATGAAATCTTGTTGCCTATGGCTTGTTGTTTATTTATTTGTTGCAACTGCTATGTTTTTCAGTTTCTTCACATTCTTCTCTCATAGTTTAGTGTAGGAAGTGTATTTTGCACCTCTTCTTCCTTTAATTGCCTTCTCCATTGCATTAGTCATAATGCGTTGCCTCCTTGAGAGAATTGATCCATGAATGTGTTTATTTGTTTCATGGTTGTATATTATACACACGTATGTCTACTAAGTGGGTGGGTTTTTAGCTCGTCGTTTTATAGAGACAGGAGGTAAGGTGATTGTTCATTTTCGAGTGTGACTATTTTTTATTGTCTTGAGAGAAGTGAGTAGCATGATGTCTAGTGGAATCCCTTTTCTATAGTGAGCTTGTTGTAACTATGCTCATTACTACTAAAATTCTACATGTACATGTCATAGGAAGAAATGTACATGCCAAAGAAATTAATATGTGCTCTTTTCAACATGCTTCTTCATTCCAAGAAATAGTGTCACAACACACATAGTGTGTGATGGAGGGAGGTTTCTCCCATATCAATGTTAATTATTTCAATCCTTGTGGCCTTGACTATTGCTTTAGTTAGAGCATCAGGGCTACTTTAATTAGTGCATTAGGGTCATTTTCTTATCCACATTTTAGTGCGATGAAACTTGGTTAAAAATACAACTATTGGTTAATGATGAAAAGATGTGGTCAATTGGAATACCCAAATGACAATTGCTTTGGGAGAGAGTATTTCTACCCCTTAGGAACCGCTACAAATGGGATTTTTATTTTGTCCACATAAATCACAATTGTGTATCTAAAATCTTGATCCCTATCACATTTCTATCTATAATTGGCATTGTTCCAATTACTATGTATAAATATTAATCGAGGTTTAAAAGGCTTATATTACAAATGACCATATAAGCTAGTGTTTGAGAATGCAAGGGATTTGGAGACATGGTGACTAATAAACATTGTGTCCATGTGTCTGACATGTCAAAACAATGCTTGCATCAAGCAGAAGGAAAGCACAAGATAGATAAGTATTTTGAAAGTAAGAGTTATTCCTCCACTTGTGTAATAGGATTAGTTGACTTGTTACTTTTGGAAGAGGCAGATATCTCAATTAGAATACATACATAGTAGTGGAATACATGTGATGAATAGTGGTAGTTGTTGTAATCATCTTCCATTAGCATCTACAATGCACTAGTTAAAATCACATGCAATAAAATACCAAAATTGTTCACCAACAAAAGGACACATTTAGAAATATCGATAGGCAATTTCCTATTGCTTCTCACGTCTCTTATTGAGTGACTAATACTTGCATTATGACATGGTGTGGAACCATTCAATATCATCAACTTGATTTCCATGTAATGGTTGAATAAGGAACACATGGAAACATTGACATAGGTTCAAACAGAGAGAAGAATGGTCTAAGTTATTTTGTGATCCAAATCATATATGACAAAAATAATTGGCTATCGACACAAGCTTTAATATTATCATCATGATAAATGTTAAGGCTATGGATGATGAAACATATCAACTTGTTCCCGTGAAGGGCCCCATTCCATCACAATTGATGTCTACCCTTGTATGTAATGTAGACTAAAGTCAAACCTATGAGATGTAAATTCGGGGAATATTACTTCTCATGTCTCTTATTTAGCAATTAATACTTGTGTTGAGGTATGGTGTGGAACCATTCGGTATCATCAACTTGATTTGCATGCAATGGTTAAACAAGGGACACATGGAAACATTGAGATAGGTTCAAGTATAGAGAAGAATGGTCTAAGTTAGTTTGTGATATGAATCGAATCCAACAAGAATAATTGGCTATTGGCACAGGATATAATATAATCAACACTGGAAATGTTAAGGGTACAAATGATGAAAGAGATCAACTTGTTGGCCTGAAGGGCCCCATTCCATCACGATTGATGTCTACCCTTGTATGTAATGTAGGCTTAAGTCAAACCTATGAGATGTAAACTCGGGTAGTATATTTTTGTATGTAAAGAAATAAAGTATTAAAAAAATAAGAGAATTACATGTGACATTTTCCACTTGGGAGAATAAACAAACAAACAAAGAGAAGAAGGAGAAACAGATTGGAGAGAACTTGAAGCATTGGGGACACCTAACCTTCGATTTATCCTTCCATTCGAATCAGTCTCCTATATCATGTTTTCCCCACACTAACAAAGGGGTTCTTTGGTTGTGAATGATATGAAGAGTTTTCCCAGATGTCACTGAGGAGAATAGAGATGAACCAGAGTGCCTATAGATTTCCCATTGTTGAATAATAAAGAACCTAGCCGAATCCAAAAGAATGTTGGTTTACCCATTTTGGTTTCCAAGGTAAATTTTGAGTTCTTATGTGATTGTTGTATGTGGTTGCATTTTCTATGGATGGTAAATGGTGTGCAATGAAATTTATTATTTGTTTATGTATTGTTTTAGAAAATAAATATATGCAAATCATGATTTAAGTTTGTTCTCCATGGATCCAAACCCATGAGCTAGTAAGTCGGACCAACTGCTCTTTAACCATGCCCGTGCATCCATTTGGTAGTTGGAAATCAATGGCCCTCCTTCCCGAGCTGTTACTATTTACTTGGGGGTTGCTAATTTTGTTTTAATATTTTTTGGGGATTTTATCTCACTCCCATATTCAATTTCATTGCTAGTTTGTGTACATACCTTTCCCATGGGTCTTTCATCATGTTCTCAACATTGTTGGGGTATTTTCCTTTTCCCATCGGCCATGTACAAACCATACTCAACATTCTAGTGTTTCTTGGGAGTTTGTTATTTTCCCACAATCGAGAGACAACGTTTTTCTTCATTGGTCATTACCCAATTCGCTCTTGGACATTTTTTATTTGTTGTTGATTATCAAATTCTCCTTCATACACTTTTATTCATTGCTAGTTATCTAATTCACCCCTCAAAAGTTTTTCTTCATCACTGGAAATCAAGTTCACCTTATGTGCTTTTATCTCCTTTATTGGCCATCTGAACCCATCCGTTGAGAGTTTGGTTTCCTCATTGACCGAATCTTTCCACCCAAGTTGCTTTCCTTTTCTTTATTCATTCAACAACATTTGTTAGTCGACTAGATATGCCCTATGTTCAACTAGGTTTTCTTGTGGTTGATTTGTATCCCTTGGTTGACCAAAACTTTGGTCGACTCGACCTATGGATGGTCGAATTTCCTTCAGCTAGTCAACTTTCTTGTCGATTGTTCAACTAAACTTGCCTTCACCTAGTTGGATTGTCTCTCAAATGTTCGACTCGAATTTGGATCGGTTGGTTGAGTTTCCATAAGCCAGTGAGAGATAATATTTTAGTTGTATTACAAAGGATTATGTATTGGTGAGATGGATAAGCTATAAGCCTTTCATTTAGGAATCATTTTGGGGGAGGCGGTCATAAATGAAGCTTAATAATAAGGATTTCCACATATTTTTCAGAGGGAAAGGAGTGTTTCAAAGCTAATGCATCAAACATGGGGAGGAAAGGGGGGTTATAAGTAAAAATGTTTTTTATTTTACATGTTTATCTAAGATTTTCTTGGCAACTATCATACTAACTACTAAATGTAGTTGCATTGTGTAAATTGCTACTATTTATTGATAATGGAAGACATGGTTAAAATCAAAATGATGAGTTTTCCCAAACATTTTTTATATAAATATTATGTTAATTTTTTTCTTTATCTCATAATGCTCTGAACATGCCTAGCATAGTTTAAAAGATCTTGATCCAGTATAATATTTTCCTCGATTAGTAGTATTATTAAGAAATACCT
>ML794436.1:521701-536839 GCA_009831015.1 Picea engelmannii | reverse complement strand
TTATGAGGGAATTGTATTGCGACTATGTAGGTGTAAGTGAATATTGTATTCTGAGAGAGGATATTGTGAGAGAATGAAGAGGAAGTTACAGCATGTATGTTGTAGGTTGTATCCCTTCATTTGTTGGATAATAATAAAGGAAGTACCTGGAAATTTCTCTAGTGGACGTAGCCCACATTGGGTGAACCACATATATATGTGTCTCTATTGTATTGTGTATCTTATCTATTTTATTTCCACATTTTTTTTATTTTATTTCTCTGCATTCTTGTTTTTCTAACAATCGGTATCAAAGAAAAAGGTAACTCGTAGGAAAAGAGGGTTCCTAGTTCGAGTGGGAGCAATGGCGGAAGATGGAAAGTTTAAGGTCGAGAAATTTAATGGCCAAAACTGTCAGTTATGGAAGATGAAAATGGAATGCTATCTATATCAGAAGGGTCTTTGCCTACCGTTGGGAAGAAAAGAAAAGCAATTGGCGAGTACGAAGGATGAAGAGTGGGAGACTCTTAACAGAAAGGCACTGGGAATGATATGGTTATGCCTGGAAATGTCGATGGATTTCAGTATTTCAAAAGAAATGACAACAAAGGATCTGATGAAGGCATTGGACAAACTATATGAAAAACCATCGGCCTCCAATAAGGTATTTATAATGAAACAATTATTTAATATGAATATGTCAGAAGGAGGGTCTGTTGATAACCATTTAAATGAATTTAATATGGTTACTAATCATCTAAGTTCTGTAAAATTGGACTTTAATGATGAGGTTATGGCTCTTCTAATCTTGTGCTCATTTCCAGAAAGCTAGAATGGCTTGGTCATGGTTGTAAATAACTTTGTCTCTGGTTCAAACACTTTGAAATTTGATGATGTTGTTGGTGTTATGCTTAGTGAGAAAATGCGAAGGAAAAGCACAAGTGAGACATTAGGTGATGCATTGACCATGGAGAATAGGGAAAGACAAAAGGATAGAGGAAAGAGCTCAGGGAACCACGGGAATTCTAGGAAGGGCGGATCCAAATCCATACTAGGAAAGATAGAGTGTTGGAATTGTGGGAAGAAAGAACATTTGAAGAAATATTACAAAGCTCCAAAGAAACAAAGAGATTGACACCGGGAGAAAAATCAGTAAGTAAATGTAACATATGATGCGTTACAAGATTCTTTGATTCTTTCTTTATATAATATTACTAAATCTTGGGTAGTATATTCATAGGTTTCATTTCATTCCACACCCCATAGGAAATATTTCCAATATTATGTTCAAGATGATTTTGGACAAGTTTATTTGGGTGATAATGAACCATGTCAAATTTTTGGAATGGGTAAGGTACAAATAAAGAAAAATAATGGAAACCAATGGTCACTGAAAGAGGTGAGACATATACTATATCTGAGAAGAAATCTAATTTCAACAGGACAGTTGACAAGTGAAGGTTGTATATCTACATTTACAGATAAGGTGTGGAAGGTGACTAAAGGATCACTGGTAATTGAAAAAGGAGAGAAGGTACCTACATTGTATTTATGTATGAAGGGGATGCATATACTTCACAAAAGGAATTTTTCCAATGTCGATCTGCAATATCCCATTTCAATGTACTAATATTAGTATAGAAAATTACAGATCGTTCTTGTTTCAGAGTCACAAACATGCGTCCACCTATCAAATCATATTTGCAAATCCATCAAATCAAATGACATTCGAGATGTAACTCGCAGTCAGAGGCAGTGCATATCTCCGCTCAAAAAGGGTTGATATCTTGATGCTAATTTCTTGATTGCTTGTCTCCATGATACTCTAAAATTCAACCTAATCCTCACAATTAAAAATACTAGCAAAATGTTACTGAAATTTTTCAAGTTTTCATTGCATTTAATTATTTCCCTTCAAGGAAAAAAAAGTTTAAATTGTGTTCAAACCACATAAATATCAAGAAATATACAAATCCAAAACTTGCACCAGTGTTTTGCAAGTAAAATATTGTTTCAAGACTCTTTAGTTTCCAATCTTCTGGAAACATGAGATGTTGGCATTAAATATCTTTAGAAAACTATTGATGTAGTTTATAACAAATATGACATTTATTTCACACGAGTATTGATTATTAAAGCAAACAATTAAAGCAATAAATCCTAATCACAAAAAAAACTTGCAATAGGCCTGAGATTATTATAAATGCAATTGGGAATTATACTGATAAACCTAATGGAAATATCATATTTATAATACCTCTATGTAAAACAAAGACATGAGTTAAAATAAATTTGGCGAGAATCACAACCCCAAAAAAAGACTGACCATGAAAAATTGACAAGGCAAGAAGCAGAGACCTACAACAAAAGTTTTTTGTACGCTTCCCCAACACTGCATAAAAATACAGTTCATATTGAAAATTGATTTACAAAGGCCTTGAGACATGGTTAGGTTTGGAAATGTCATCGGATTGTTGTGAAATGGGCCCAGATACTTTGGCTTAAAGAAACACCTTAGCATAAAATGCTATATAATGTTCAGAGCACATTATAATTTGGAATTCCGTTAAATTGATCATTATAGAACAATACACTTTGTATAAAAAATAAACCCACGAGTTATTTTTAATCAAACATATAAATAAATGGTGTTCCAGAAATGCTAAATAATGTTCAGAGAACATTATAATTTGGAATTACATTAAAGAATAATTACAAAACTATTGGAAATACTGAGAGGGGGGTGAATCGGTATTTATAGAAATTAGTGTTTTGAACTTGTACTTCAATCAGATCATGTATTCAATTTATATCCAATCAACAATGAAGACTATCCAATGAACAATGAAGAATAGTATAAGAGATACACCAATACACCATGCACAGTATATAAGAAGTAATAATGTATTATTGTTCAAAGGAAGTAATGACTTCCAAAGGTAGCTACATCTTCCAATTACAAAGAAAGGGATAAACCTCCAACAGCAAGATACAATCCTCCAATATCAAGAGAGGGTTGACATCAATGACTATAACCAATGACTAGGGTTGAAATCAATGACAACAACCAATCTTCCAACAATCTCCCCCTTTGTCATTGATGGCAACACTCATGCTACCCCTGTCATCATGATCCCAATTTATCTCCCCCTTTGACATCAATGGCAAACGGTGGGGTTGCTCCCCCTGATTTCAATGGCATAAGGTGACCTTCTTCTTTGGGGTTTCCCCCCTTTAGCATGTGGCACTCAATAATAATTCATCCTTATTTTTGGTCTTTGGAAATTTTTCTTCCTTGGAATCCTTTTGTGTGCCTTATGTCTTCTCTCTCTTCTTCATGTGTAGGATGTATATGTTGTTCGGTCTTCTTGTTGCAGTTGCAACCAATCTTCTTGAGTTCTTTTCTCTAATTTTACATTTTCAGGAGTCAAACGTAAGAGTGTATCCTTGATCACATAGTTTGTTGACACTGAGGAGATTATCCTTCATATCTTCAACCAATAGGACTTTTCTTGCTTTTACATTTTCACTTCCAAGATTTACAGTTCCTTTTCCAAGTATTTTGGTAGATGAGTCATCTCCAAATGCAACATTTCCACCCTTTTTCTTCAAGATGACAAATTTTCTTTGATCTCTGGTCATATGAGATGAGCACCACTGTCTATGAACCATTCATCTTCTTCTTTGCATTATTTAGAGACCAATGTTATTCGGTAGTTTTCATTGTGTGGAATTTCTTTCATTTTCCATGTATTAGTTGGTATAGGGCCATTTGGCATAGGATTATCTTCCTTCATCTCTCTACAATCTCGTGCTTTGTGACCAAGATTATTGCACTTGTAGCATACAATATTTTGATCCATTAATGGGTCAAATGGATTATAATTTCTATTGACATTCCTGTGAACATTTCCATATATACTATTTGCACCATGCATGTATCTTCCGTAGTTATTACTTTCATTGATTCTACAATTTATTGTCTTGTGTCCAAAATTTCCACAAGTATAACAATGTCCAAGAAAGAAATTTTGATACCTAGGAGTAAGTGATATTCTTTGTGGTGTGGTTCATCTGGGTTCACGATCTATTCTTCTGTAGTTTCCTTCATAATGATTTATTTCATACCTGATGAGAGAGGATCTTCTTGATGTCTCATTCCTTCTAAATTCTAGTCTTCTATCTTGTTGTTCAACTTTCTCTGGAGTGTTGGTTCCATCCTTTTCATCTTCCTTCTCTTGTTTTGTTGTCTTCAAACTGTCATTGTATCCTAGTCATGTCTTCTCGTTTGGATATCTTTGACTGCTAAGGATCTCATCTAATTTTTCCATGCTTTTTTTGAACGTCTTCAACTTTTCTATTGTCAATAGTAGCTCCCCTTTTTTGTGATCCAATTATGCTTTCAATTTCTCATAATCTTCTAATTGTTCCTTCAAGCTATCAATGGTCTTTTCAAGCTTGTAATTATCTTCTTCACAACTACTCAATTCACCTTTTAGTATTATGTTTGTGTTTTTAAGCTTGTTATTTTCAATTTCGACATGCTTCAACTTTTCAAGATTCTCATCTTCTTGTTCACTCTCTACAGTGTCTTTGTATCCCCAAAAGGAATCAAGGTTGGTTTCTTCATCTGAATCTTCTTCAGAAATGATTTATTCTTCTTTAGAACTTTTGTGATCATCATCCTGGGTTTCTTGGGTTATGAAGAGGAATTATCCTTCATCATTATCTTCTTCATCACTCTCATCTAAGGAGCATCCTTGGAGTAGAATCTATTTTTATTGTTGAGACTTCTCTTTTTATAGTAGCATTTTTCAGCAATATGTCCTATTCTACCACAGTTAAAACATTTGAGAGGAGACTTACCTTTGTATCTTCCAGTTCCCTTCTGGAGCCTTCTTACGGAATTTGATATTTCTTCGTCAAGGTCGTTATCCTTATATTTTTTCTTCTTTGTGGATTTAAAGGTTGCTTCATTGTTTGGTTGGTCACTTTCTGTACATGTTCTCATTTCATATGCTATAAGAGAGCCATGTAATTCATCCATTGTCATTTTGGTCAATGTTGGCCCTTGGTTAGGGAAGAAAGCAAAGAACAAGGGAGAAAAGGCAAAATGAGAACTTCGTGGAAGACACAGTGACTGTTACTGGGTCGAAGTGAGCAAAAGAGAAGAAAAGACGGAGCGAAGCCCGAGAAAGCAAGTCATTGGACGAGGAGATCGAGGATGACAGGCTAGCAAGGAAGAAGGACCGTGGACAGCCTAGCAAGCGAAAAAATCCACCGTTAGATTCTTTGGAGCACCACGCGAGAAGGAAGGAAAGACAGGCTAGTGAAGCCCTCAAAACATGGGTCAAGTTGACCTAGGGTTTTAAACACCTCGGGTTTTGGTATCTAGGGTTTTAGACACCTAGGTTTCGACCTAAGGATATCGGTGAGCGATTTTAATGTATAAATAAGAACCTATATGAGGGAAGAGGTTTGGTTCGAGTTGTGTGATCTAGTTGTACTATTTTGGCCTGAGTGATTATCGTTGTGAGAGAGAGAAGAGATGAGTACGAGGGCCTTATGTATTGTAAGATCTTCATCTGGGTGCAAAGATCAACCCTGCAGTTGGGTGTGCAAGGAGGGGAGAGATCGAGAGAAGAAGAGAGAAAATATGTTGGCTAAGAGCACAGATCAGAACTATATGCTTCATCTTAATATATTATAAAGCACAGTTCTGTGGACGTAGCCCTAAAGAGAGGGTGAACCACGTATATTTTGTGTAAATGTGATTGATGCTCTATTTTTATCATTGATACAATGGTTTTGCATTGTTGTGTTAGATCAGATCTCTAGTTGTGTGAAGTAGATCTAAGTTGATAAGTAATATATGCATGTTGTATTGTTCTAGTATTAGATCCACTTGAAATTTCCCTTGGTTGTAGACATCTTTGTCCTGCAACCCCCCCATAGATGCCTCGGGTGAGACTGCATTTGCTTCGCAGGTGTAGCTTAAAGGACTAGTAGTTAGGGCTTGTTGGTGCACTCTTGGAGTTGAACCTTGGGTCTGCCCTTGTGCCAACAAATGGTTCCATTGTTGGGACAGGAATCTTTGTGAGGGAATGTCAAGGTGGTTTCCATCAAAGAAAGAGATTTAGAAGTGGATAGAGGATCAAGAAAAGGACTTCACTGAAGCTCAGAACAAGAACCCTAATCTTAGTACAGAGGATTGGTTGAAGAGACATATTTTTACTGATATACACGAAATATTCTTTGGAGGAATCCATTAGTAACTATACGAGTGGTTAGACAGGTTGGAAAATACCCAGTTTTTAGGTCAGATATAGACCTTCTGTAGTTTGGATGTCGATGTTGATCAAGAAGGTCAAGAGAGTTAACAACGTCGTGGCAAGATCAGTAGATCACTAGTTTGATAGAACCATTGGAGGCTACATCACTGAGTTTGTTGTTGACAGAGTAGAGTCATATAGCCAAGGCGAGAGATATTTCTTCGAGGGACCCAGAGGAAAATTTTTACAATTTCTGAAGTTGAGAATCAAGATGTTATTGCATGAGAAGAACATCTTGAAGATACAGTAGATCGATCAGACTTGAAAAGGCTAATGTTCAGGAATTCGGACAAGGATAGTGACACAGAGGCTGGACATACGCGCAGTGGGAGAGTGTTCAGAGAAGTTCATCTTGCGAACCTGTTCAAGAAAAACTACGGAGATGATGGTTTCTACAGTGGAGAATAGGTAGATATGATGGACGAAGAGCATTCAAACCTCACTAGGGCAGAGGAAGAGGAAGCTAAAGAACCTCGTCGGGACGAGCAAGAAACATCAGGAACTGCGCAGATTACTGAAGTAATTACAATTAATACTCATGTTGGTTCAACAGCATTGATAAATCAGAGTAATCAGAGTAATCAGAGTTACCAGACCGTTCAGAGTACTATTACTATTAGTCCACCACATAATCAGACATGAAACCTAGGAAGATCTATGGGCGCAAATGAGATGAGACTCCCTATCTTTAGGGGAGATGGATCTGAAGATCCTGATCAGCACTGGTTTCTGTGTGAAGCCATATGGAATATTAAAAATGTCACCGATAAAGCTGTTAAAAGAACCTAGTTTAGTACTACCCTTCGAGATCACACACTAAGTTGGTACATGAAGCTTGTCCAAGGAATTGCATAGCCTAAGTCGTTGAACGAGATCAAGAATGCGTTGATTGTCGAGTTCAAGAAACCCAAGTCAGAGTCACAATGTATTACAGAGCAAAAAGAGATCAAGTAGAAGATAGTCGAACATGTATCGGAATTCAACCAGAGATTCAAGACCTTGACATGCCGATTGACTTTTCAAATCCTAGATGAGCAGAACAAAGAGTGGTTCATTGTTTTCTTATTACCACACATCAGAGTTCCTCTGATGCAGCAGAAGATTGCTTCATAGGCTGAGGCGCTGGAGATCGCCATGAAGCTAGAATCAGCCCCTATGGGGGAATCTAGCTCAGGTATGAGTCATATCTTGAGTCAGCTAACTAGTTTGTCCCTGTAGGTTGAAGATATAAAGAAAGACAAGGGAAAAGATAAAAGAGAAGACATATGGTGTGTCAGATGCAAATCAGAGGGCCATGACAAGGAACATTGTCCCCTATTCCATGAATACTTGGCCTCTGGATCTCTGAATCCTTTGAAGCAAGTCACCTTACCCTGGTGCGAGGTATGTTGAAATAGACATCATACTAGTGAGTGCTATTACATGCAAAAATATGTTCAGACACCCACAAATTTGTATTGCACGTTCTATAAGTCCAGGGGACATGATGATAGGGATTGTAGGGCTTATGATCTCATGCATGAAAGGTCAAGAGATATATACAAAATTCAAGGTGAAGTACAACAAGAAGGAAACACTACGCAGTACAAATCCCCTGGGAGAGGAAAATTCAATCCTCGCAGTGGATTTAGAGGATGAGGACGAGGAGGATGTATGGTTCAAGGCCAAGGACAGATCATTTGTTATAACTACGCACAGCCATGACACTTGGCAAGGGACTGGCAGAAACCTTGCACTACTTGTATCTATTGCAACTCCTTCGAGCATGTTATTGAAGAATGTCCAGTATTGTTGGCTAAACTTCAAGAGAAACGAGGACCAGCAGAACCCGTAGATATAATTGATCAAAGCTAAACCTTGTGGAGAAGACCCTAGAGTCGTTGTTATTACTAGAGGAGGCGTTTTTATAGGAGAAGACAGACTGACCCAAGGTAAGACTACAGAGGACTCACGAATCAGGAAATCTACAAAGAAGACCCAAACCTTTGATGCAAAGAAAGAAAGACAAATATTTGAAAAAGAAAGAAAAGAGTTCAAAGAAGACCAAGGTTCTTCATCGAAGACATGACCAGAAGTATGAGAATATGGAATGCCTCAGGCATTTTATCAGTCAGCTTCGCCACAAGAAGGAAAATAGGTAAACAATCTCATGGAATTTCTATATACTTGTCTTAAGTTGATTCAGGATGAGAGCGTTGTACAAGAACTACAAAATTTAACCAAACAGTATGAGCTAGGAAAGACTGACCCCTTACTAAATAGGGAAGTACACCAAATCGCTAAAAAGAGAAGGACAAATAAGGAAATACACTTGAATTCTCAAATAGGAGAATATGATATAGACTATGTGGTCCTCAACTTAGGGTCGGAGTTCAATGTCATGACAAAGCAAACTTGGGCACTGATGGGAAAACCTAAGTTGATATATTCCCCTATCAAGCTCAGGATGGCTAATCAGTAGGCTGTAATCCCCTTTGGCAGACTGGAACATGTCCTTGTGGACATCGACGGAGTAAGAACATTTGCAAATTTTGAGGTAATTGAGAGAGTTGATGACAGTTGCCCTTACCCTGCGCTGTTAGAAATTGATTGGGCCTTCAATAATTCCACTATGGTTGATTTAAAGAAGAGACGTATAAATTTTGAAAAAGATGGCCTTAGGGTCATTGCACCCTTAGATCCAGATGAAGGTCAACGATACACAGAGCCCATCAGAGAAGAAGACCGCTCATATGAACTGGAAAATATATACAAATTAACAGCCAAACGACAAGATTACATTAATCCTACAACCGATGGAAACCTAAGCTGACAAAGTGACAGCGCATGCTCATCAAACTCAGAAGAAGAACTGGAGAACTGGAAGAATAAAATGTATGAGGTGTCTACAAGAAGATGTGTTAGATTAACCATAGAAGTTCGCTAGATCGGCACAACAGTAAGTAACTTACCCACCTTTGATGGTCTGAATCCTATAGAAACCTTCTTGTCAGACTTTGAAGAAAGTGTACCAATGCAACAAAGATTCTTGGCGATGGATGAGGCCCTGAAAGAAACCCCAAAAAGATGGTGGGGGACACACAAAATAAATATTACATACTGGGTACAATGTCGTACCTTGATGACAGCGTGGTTCTGAGCACAAGTAGAAGGCTGTGAAGTTCGGTACACAGGTCGAAGCTGCCCAAAGGACCATGTGCGAAGCTGCAAGAAATCATGGAGCAACATTCCTCAAGAATAATGGGTACACAAATTCATAAACACATTGGACATGACACCTATCAACTGGTACCTTCAAGCAGAGTTGTGCCTTATCACTACAGATTGGAAAGGTATGACTCAAAATTTTATAACCACCTTCTTATTTGAAAGTCAATATCCTTTAGTAGATCAAGCATTACAGATTGTGAGATAGAAACTATTCGAGGAGGCATCTAGCCTTCCTTTGGAACAAGAAGAGGACGAATGGACTGCACCTCTCCAGAAACTAAAAGGTTGTTACAACATCAATGTTGATGAAGACGATGATCCGAGGAAGGTGAACATCGTAGAAACAGAAGGCTAGAGAGATGTGGAAGGACCAAGAGTCAAGTTACCATTCATTGGACAGCCAATCAAGATTAAGAAGGTCAATATTGGAACAGAACAAATCCTGAATCTTGCTAATGTTGGATATTATTGGGATGTTACTACCATTGACAAGATCACAGAACTACTGCATGAGTATTAGGACTTGTTTCCGACCAAGTTCACTGATATGAAGGGCATCAAAGGGCCTATGGGAGAGATGAGGATCCCTCTGAAACCAAATGTAAGACCAGTCAAGCAGAGACCCTACATATTGAACCCTAAATATAAGGAGAAAGTGAATATTGAGCTCGACAGAATGTTGAAAGCAAGGATTATAGAACTTGTCAAAGAATCGGAGTGGATCGGCCCTATGGTGGTACAGGAAAAAAAGACACGAGAGTTCAGGATCTGTGTAGATCTCAGGAAGCTAAATGATTCATGTTTTCATGACCCCTTCCCTACACCATTCATTGACGAAGTGTTAGATAATGTGGGAGGCCAGGAAGTATATTCTTTTACAGATGGATTTTCAGGATACCATCAGATCCATATTGCCAAGGAAGATCACCACAAGACCACATTTGCAATAGAATGGGGGTCCTATCAGTATACAATAATGCCATTTGGATTGAATAATTCCCCAGCTATCTTCTCCAGGGTGGTGGTCAAAGCATTCAAGGAGTTCTTGCATAAATTTCTAGAAGCATATTTTGATGATTGTACTGTTTTTAGCTTATTGAAAAATCATATTGAATGCCTAAGGCTAATGTTGGACAAATGTAGGTAGTGTCAAATTGCCTTAAACTTGAAGAAGTGTATCGTCTTCTCACCATTTGGAGTGCCTTTAGGCCATAATGTATGCAATCAAGGATTGTTGGTAGATCCATCTAAAATTTCCATTATATTGGATCTACCCCCTCCAACTTCAGTCAAACAGTTGCGCACTGCATTGGGACACACAAGATACTACAGGAAGTTCATTAAGGGATATGCCCAGATTACAGCACCCATGGAGAATCTTTTGAAGAAATATTGTCAGTTCAGTTGGACAGAAGAATGCCAGCATAGCTTCGACACACTGAAATAGAAAATGGTTACTGTGCCTATTCTGGTCTTTCCAGATTGGAGCAAGGAATTTCA
The DNA here is from genome assembly GCA_009831015.1 of Picea engelmannii. NCBI lineage: Eukaryota > Viridiplantae > Streptophyta > Pinopsida > Pinales > Pinaceae > Picea > Picea engelmannii. The sequence goes on along the minus strand of ML794436.1, from coordinate 525,818 downwards.
CGTACATGTCGATGCATATTCCATTTCCTTAGGAGCAGTGTTAGCACAACCTGGTGAAGGAGATATTGATCCTCCATTAGATTTTTCTAGCAGGAAGCTATCAACTGCAGAAGTCAAATACACCACCATTGAGCGAGAAGGGTTATCCATAGTGTATGCACTACAGAAATTTCACCACTACTTGTTGGGAGGGCACTTTAAAATGTTTATTGATCACTCCGCGCTGAAATAGCTAGTCAACAAGCCAGTGTTGGGGAGGATAATATGCATATGTCTTCTGCTATTTCAAGAATATGACTTTGAGATCATAGTAAATCCATGAAGAATGAACAAAGGCCCTGACCACTTGTCAAGGTTGGAACATGGCGAAGAGTCGACCAATTTGAAGGATGCACTGTCGGATGCACAGCTGCTAGCCATTAGAAATATTGATGACCACTTTGCATAAATAGTCTAGTTCCTATCAACAAGAATGGCACCTAGTGAGTATACGATTCCCTAGAAGAAACATCTAGTAGTGCATGTTGTAGACTTATCACTTATAGTTGGACAGCTATACAAGATGGGACCTGATGAGATACTAAGAAGATGTGTTATGGAGGTAGAGCGGCCATTGATCTTTGCATAAGCTCATGAGGGCATCGCAGGAGGACATTATGCAGGGAAAGAAATTGTGCAGAAGGTTCTGAGAGTTGGCCTTTGGTGGCCTACCTTACACAGAGATGCTAAAGACTACTACAAGGCCTGCGATGTATGCCAAAGAGTTGAAAAATCATCCAAAAGAGATGAAATTCCATTAGCACCACAACTAACCCTATAAGAATTTGAGAAATGGGCCATTGACTTCATGGAACCCATAAACCCACCAGGAAAGTGCACAAGAGCAAGGTACATCGTCACTGTGACAAAATACTTGACCAAATGGGCTGAAGCTAGAGCAGTTAAGGACTGTAGTGCAACTACAGTTGCGCGCTTCATATTTGATGACATCATAACCAAGTTTGGATGCCCAAATATCCTTATGAGTGATCAAGGCACCCATTTCATAAATAAAACCGTTGAAGCCATGACTTAGGAATTTGCAGTCTACCATCAGAAGAGCACACCCTACCATCCACAAGAAAATGGGACAGTGGAAGCGTTCAACAAGATCTTGGAGACAACGCTCACAAATATTTGCAATGTGAACATGGATGATTGGGATTTAAGAGTACCAGCAGTACTTTGGGCCTATAGAACCACTTGCAAGAAGTTAACAATGCAGACCCCCTTCAAGTTGGTTTATGGTCTTGAAGTTGTTATTCCAATGGAATACATGATGCTAAGCTTAAGAATTGTTGCCTTTACCGATATGGATGATGTTGGTGTTGTTCAAGAGAGGCTCGCGCAGTTGGTCAAACTCAAAGAAGACAGATTTATTGCAGGATCCATCAACAAGTACAGAAGGAAAGAGAGAAGGCCTACCATGACAAGCACATCAAGAGGAAGGCATTTAGACAAGGTGATCTAGTTTTGGTATATGACAGTAAGTTCATCAAGCATCCTGGGAAGTTCATAATGCATTGGCTCAGGCCATATGAGATCGCCTATGTTACCGAAGGAGGAGCTGCACAATTGAAAACCTTGAACGGAGAATGGAAGGAAGGATTAGTGAATGGGAGTCGGTTGAAGTTGTACTATGACAACCCATTGCCTCGCAACTCTAAGTAAAAGCATAAGAAAACGGGTTTAGGTACCAGGTGCAGTTGAAACTGGGTACCAGACATAAAAAAGAAAGTCTTCACAGGGAAGAAGAGGAGGCATAGAGTAGAAAGCAAAGGCTACACTGCACAGCCTGAAGCCGAAGTAAAACATAAGATTCAGATCTGAAGTGCCTCGGGACAAGTCACAGGTGAGTGTTGGGGACCTATTGGCCCTTGGTTAGGGAAGCAAGCAAAGAACAAGGGAGAAAAGGAAAAATGAGAACTTCGTGGAAGACACAGTGACTGTTACTAGGTTGAAGTGAGAAAAAGAGAAGAAAAAATGGAGCGAAGCCCGAGAAAGCAAGTCATTGGATGAGGAGATCAAGGATGACAGGTCAGCAAGGAAGAAGGACCATGGACGACTCAGCAAGCAGAAAAAGCCACCGTTATATGCTTTGGAGCACCATGCGAGAAGGAATGAAAGACAGGTTGGTGAAGCCCTAAAAACACGGGTCAAGTTGACCTAGAGTTTTAGACACCTAGGGTTTTGGTATCTAGGGTTTTAGACACCCAGGTTTCGACCTAAGGATGTCGATGAGTGATTTTAATGTATAAATAAGAACCTATATGAGGGAAGAGGGTTGGTTCGATTTGTGTGATCTAGTTGTACTATTTTGGCCTGAGTGATTATCGTTGTGAGAGAGAGAAGAGTTGAGTACGAGGGCCTTCTATATTGTAATATCTTCAGTTGGGTGCGAAGATCAACCCTGCAATTGGGTGCGCAGGGAGGGGAGAGATCGAGAGAAGAAGAGAGAAAATATGTTGGCTAAGAGCGTAGATCAGAACCGTATGCTTCATCTTAATATATTATAAAGTACGGTTCTGTGGACGTAGCCATAGAGAGAGGGAGAACCACGTATATTTTATGTATGTGTGATTGATGCTCTATTTTTATCATTGATATACTGGTTTTGCATTGTTTTGTTAGATCAGATCTGTAGTTGTGTGAAGTATATCTAAGTTGATAAGTAATATATGCATGTTGTAATATTCTAGTATTAGATCCACTTTAGATTTCCCTTGGTTGTAGACATCTTTGTCCTACAACCCCCCCATAGCTTCTTCGAGTGAGACTGCATCTGCTTCGCAGAAGTAGCTGAAAGGGCCAGTAGTTAGGGCTTCTTGGTGCGCTCTTGGAGCTGAACCCTGGGTCTACCCCTGTGCCAACAGTCAAGTCCCTAGTTTCTTCAATGGCGGAGACCTTAGCATCATACTTAAGATATGTGATCTCAACACTTTTTGTACAACCAATGATTCATTGAGCTCTTCACCTAATCCTTTGATAGCATTAACAACTTCATCAACTCTAATAAAATAGGTTGCAATATCTTCCTTTTAATCCATTTTCAAATTTTCAATTTCTTCTCTATGCCGTTGAAACTTGACCTGCTTAAAATTTGGATCACCTTCATAGATACTCTTGAGTTTGTCCCATACCTATTTAGTAGTGTTGCATCCCATCACTTTGCTAGTAATGGTTGGTGCCAATGCTCCTAGAATAACATGTCTGGATTTTGAATTACAACTCATAAGCTTCTTCTCATTTGGATCGGTTGGAGCATTCTTTTGGATTACATAGCCATTTACAGTTGAGTACCAAATGTCTACTCCCAAATTTGTTACATAAGTTTTCACTCTATCACTCCAGTATGCATAATTGCTTCCAGCAAATCGTTGAATCCTATTTGGAATGTTCTCATGGTCATCCTTCTATGCTCAAGATTTTCCTTCCAATGGTTAAATTGTTCTGAAGGCAACCTTCTCTGATACCAATTGTTGGAAATACTGAGAGGGGGGTGAATCAGTATTTAGAGAAATTAATATTTTGAACTTGTACTTCAATCAGATCATGTATTCAATTTATATCCAATTAGCAATGAAGACTATAAAATGAACAATGAAGAATAGTATAAGAGATACACCAATACACTATGCATGGTATATAAGAAGTAATCATGTATTATTGTTCAAAAGAAGTAACGACTTCCAAAGATAGCTACATCTTCCAAATATAAAGGGAGGGATAAACCTCCAAAAGGAAGATGCAATCTTCCAATATCAAGATAGGGTTGACATCAATGACTACAACCAATGACTAGGGTTGACATCAATGACAACAACCAATCTTCCAACAATAACAACACACTTAGTAAAAAAAATAAACCCATGAGTTATTTACTAATCAAACATAATTTAAAAAGTGTTCCAGATTATTTTCTGACGAGAGACAACCAATCAAAAAAAATTACTTGATTACTCGATCAGAATCTAATTGGAAAAAATCAAACTCTAATATAATGAGTCACGGTGCTTTGGATCACTCCTTAGCTACAAGGATTGTTATCAAACAAATTTACAATTTCATAGATTTAAAT
>ML794436.1:498100-521642 GCA_009831015.1 Picea engelmannii | reverse complement strand
TATATATATATACCTCTGAAAAATCCACCTCAACCTTAAACATACGTGAAAACAATCCAAAAAACACCCCTATACTATAAACTTAATAGTAATATCCAAACATGGCCAATTACAACCCTAATGTCTTTCTTTTAAAAAGAAAATCCTTGGGATTTTCATTTAACAGATTCTTGTCGAGTAAATTATTCAAAATACATCATACTAGAAACCCTGGAAGAAAGTAGCTTTTTCTTATCTAAAGTATTTAAATTTCATAACTATAATAGAAAACCATGAGAATTGAAACTAATGACTTGTTTGACAGAACATGACTAGACCTGACAACCACTTCATTTAAAGTTAAATAACATCTATGCCTAAAAAAATAAAATCCACAATAAGGTGAGCCTAGTAGTTGTATCACAAATGCCACAGGAAAAATAACTCAATATGCAAACATGTTCATCCATTTAAAAAGATGAAAATTAATGATATAGATAAATTTATTTTTTCAGAATGCAAAATTTTAGTGACTGAAAGTGCTTTAGATACCAACCCAGTGTAAATGGAATATATTTCAAACAAAGTATCAGAAGAAAAACTAATCATTAGTATCTACTTGTATGACGGATAAGTTGGGAAAAGGTGAGCATACTTTGAAACGAATGAAATACAGGTTCCCAAATAGTAGGTTGAGTAAGTGACGATATAGCCTTACTATAAACGCTAAATCAGGCATACATAAAACTCAAGCCTACACACTTCTCTCACATGATGTATAAACTCCATTCAAGTTTGCCTCACTTTGGACAGGCAAATTGGAAAATGTGCCAAACCTTGCTAGAAATCTTAAATAGGAAAATATGAACACAATGTGCAAAGAAATGAATGAGATGCTCAAGCTTTGGTACACACGAAACTTCGTGAGTAACTAATATTTAGCATGCCTGATAGAACAATCCATGCCAACCTATTGGTTGTTAATACTAACATTCCATTTTCTTTATGAGGGCACGGAATTCTAAAGAAAATGGAATGAGGAGACGAAGGAATCCCCCCTATACCTATGAATTTATAGCACTAGCTCCTATTTAAGTATTATTAAAAAATATATAATTATGTAATACAAGCACATGTGAAGCAGCCCCTACCCCACGATGCACACCCAGCCTGCAATAACAAAAGGTCTATTTATTTCATATAATTCAAGATACCAAAATTAGACGAAAGTATATGATAATAGAAAAAGCTCACAGAGAAAAATAGGTTCCCAGTTCTTGGTGATAGAAATCACAAATGTACTTTCCAAAAAAATCACTACATCCACGCATAAAGAATTTATTCCATAAAGTATGAACAACAACTGCAACCGTGTAATTTCCAAGTGAATAATCGTACAATCATAGATTATTTCTCTGCTTGCATAAAACAGGACAATCTTCACATCTCAGTGAGTTAATGGATGTTCAGAATTTTTAACTACAACCAAACATCCAATACACCAAGTAGCTTCATGAACATATTACTATGTACCAAATCTTATGCAAGTGCATATCCTATGGAAGATTCTGGCGGAGCATAGCCAGGCGAGACTGGTGAACCCACCAGCAACATAACTATGGATAACAATAGCAGCATAGGAAGAAGGGAAACTTGTTTTGGTCACCTCATCCAGCAATCCGGGCAAATTGCAGCCAAGAAAGATCAGATCCATCATCTACTCTTAAAGATGAGAGCGATGGACTCAATACTGGAGGAAAAATACTCCCATGTGCCGACTACTCTCTCCATATCTGTCCTCAAACCAAGGTTATGGAAAATACAACCAGACATGACATAACATAACAGGAAACCAAATCCCCAAATGCACATAAAATACTCATTATACAGGGTTATGGAAATATAACCAGACATGACATAAAATACTCATTGTACAAGGTTAAAATACTCATTGTACAAGGTTAAAATACTCATTCGGGGTTAAAATACTCATTTTACAGGGTTATGGAAATATAACTAGACATGACATAATAGGAAAACGAGGAAAAACAATAAAGAGAGAATCTGAAGTGCACCTATCATCGAGGCCATCAATGTTCACAGATAACTTGATATGTTTCACAATTTTGCAGGGCTCCTGGAGTGGTTTCTTGAAGGAAGTAGGCGAGTTCAAATGCAGCGAGGATTGAGTTCAAATGTAGTGAGGATTTCATATATAAAACCAGGAACTTTCCCACCCATGCATGAATGAGACGATATAGACTCCTCCTGCCTCAGTTGGTCTGAGGCGCCCAACCACCTGTTCTGACCACCACCTACTCCCTGACAATGTCATTAAACATCTCACCGCCACCCCCCTGGTTGTGGTGCCCAACGCAGGGGTCACCCAAAAAAACTATAACTTAAACCTTGTTTCAACGCCTCAGGAACCGCGCAGGCACATAATGTAAATCGTCCAAAACTTAGTGTCCTTGCTATGGCAGGGACATAATAAATAAATAAATACAATGAACACTAACAACACTTTTTTATTTTTTTATTTTGTTTTAAGTATTTATATTTTTTTATTTTATTTTAAGTTTGATGCTTGGGCCTTGTGCATGTTGTTTCTAGTTTTTTTTTACACTTTTGTTATCTTGAAAAATATGAAAACAAAAAATATATATATCACATAAATACAAAACGAAAGCATTAGTTGTAGGAATGAAGCCCCCAAGTCTTTATTTCATGTAAAAACTTATTGTTACTCTCTCCCACACAAGTAATCTTCATGAGGAACACAAGAAGGGAAGTAGAGGATATTAAAGGGTTTTAAGCATTCAATAGTATTCTTGCTAATACTCTTGTCTAGCCCATGAGAATGTTTCAGTGTTGTTGCTTGAATATCATTTTGGGTGTCTATAAGGTCCATATCCAAAATCAATCACATAAGTAAAACCTACAACTATATCACTAAAATGGTCAAAATTCTTGTGTATGGAATTTAAACCTCAAAAGCTAAAGTTAAATGTGTTGTAGATAGTTCCATCGTGCATTGAGAGGCCACCTAATCATATGCTAGAGTTGTTTTCTCTAGAGATGGTTTCAAGGGATTTATTGAGGGTGAGGGTTGACTCACCACTAGATCGTGCTTTGTTTTGCAACAAATATGCCTCATCTTCCTTCCACGAACACCTAGTCTTTGTGGTTTGCATAGAAGCCTCAAATAAATAAGCTCGAAGAACAAGAAGCCTAAACCTTGGCAGCGTAGTCACACATGTATGTATATTAAACCCAAGATTCATTCACCTCCTTCTAAAGCAAGAGCTTGTAATCGTAGATTAACACAACCATAAGCAACAAAATATTAAATACCTCAAAATTCTTATGATCTTTCTCTGTAATAAAAGTTAAGCTATAAAAATTGTAATATTATAGCCTTACAACATAATCCATCAACCTTACAACATAATCCATCATTTTCAATGTAAGAAACATATAACCCAATGAAGAAGGCAATAACAAAGTTGGAATCACAACCTCATTGATGTTGAGTCTATGTTGAAAACCCATCCTTTTGTCTCATCCTATTCAATTTCGTTTTTTAAACACTATTGAAATTAAATCAATGTTGAATTGTAAAAAAAAAACTATTTAAACATTACCTAAAAGCAAAGAAACATTACCTCATTGTATAATTTAGGATCTCATCCTTTTAATTCACCCCTATACAATTTTTACCAATTTATCCAAGATCATTCAAATTAAGTCAATATTACATTATTTAAGATTTTTTACTATTAATAATCCTAAAAAACAAAGAAACGTATGCGTACATGTGAGTTTCAAAATTGTTTCTTTCAACCTAAAAAAAATATCATTGAAAAAAGGGAGGAAATCACATAAATAACATTGAGTGTTGTCTAAATGTTCTATGTTTTTGTTCTTTTCGTCGGAATCTGACAACATAAATCAACACAAAATCATAATTTTGTGTTGTTTAAATTGCATTTTTGAATGCAGAAATGGATTCAACGTGTTGAAATACCCCCGGGGCACTCGAATTACATAGAATTAACTACTCAGATCTGCAGATACAACAATTTCTAGCTAGATTTCGACAAATATTGCCAAAAAATATCCCTGAAAAAAAAAAGCCAAAACGTAGAATGTTTAAACTACGACAGTAACATTGTGATTCAACTGAGATTTAATGCAATATTTTGGTTGAAATTTGTAGTGCTTGGGATTTTAAACATGACAAAAGTGTTGGCTCGCATGATATGAGCCTTTTAAGTTGATAAAGTGCCCTAGCCCTTTAAATCGGTAAGGTGCCCTAATGTATGCATGGGGATGGATGGAGGTGCTCAACTAAAACAAGGGATGGATGGAAGTTGGGGATGGATGGAGGTGCTTAACTGAATAGCGGATTTATTATTGTGGAATAGCATTGGGACTTATAGGATTGGTTAATTTGAGATATGTTATTGTAATAGTAATTTATGTGTTATATAATAATCATAATAATTTATTTTTAAGGTCACAGCTAGGTCAGACATCACATTGATATTAAAATAATTAATAATGTTAATATAAAAGTGAAAGAAAATGTTACAACTTTAAAAAACTGTATTAAAAAATCAATTTATATATTAATAAAGTTTTCCTTAAAAAATTATATTAAAAAAACAATTTTTATATTAAGAAAGTTTTTTGGTACAGTAATACACTTTGTAAATTTTCTTTAATTCATAATTTATAATATTTATTAATATAAAACAAAAAAATTATTAGAGAAATGGTATAGCATTGAAATTGTCAATAATGTTATTATTAATTATATAGATGATAATTACAAATTAGAGTGGACACACAAGGCACAACATTAAAATGGATAATGTAAAAAATAATATAGCATTGAAATTGTCGATGATGTTATTATGAGTCATATAGATAATAATTACAAGTTAAAATGAACACACAAAACACGACACTAAAATACTAAAATAGATAATGTAAAAAATAATATAGCATTGAAATTGTCGATGATGTTATTATGAGTCATATAAATAATAATTACAAATTAAAATGAACACACAAAACAAAACACTAAAATACTAAAATAAATAATGTAAAAAATAATATAGCATTGAAATTGTTGATGATGTTATTATGAGTCATATAAATAATAATTACAAGTTAAAATAAACACACAAAACACGACACTAAAATCATTGATAATGTTAGTATTAAAGTGAGGAAGACTAATATCTCATTATCAATTCAAAGACTTAGAATTATCCACACCCAAACAAAAATTCAAAGTCAACTTCCAAATTAACAAAACATATAATCTCGAGAATGCATGATAATAATTATTATGTGTAGAATTATCCCCACACACCTAGACATAAATGCAAAAGTAGAGATGCAAAAGTAGAGAAGGACAAATGCTCCTGGGAAGGAATGGACAAGGTTGTCATTGCACTAAACTAAGCAAGTTCCATTAAGTTTGTCCACATGTGATATAAGCCAGCCAACCCAAACCCAAAATAAGTATGACGTGTGAAATCAATGAGAGGAGTTTTTTAATGCAAATGTCAGCTTTAGCAATACAAATAGTTATATCCAATTCATTACAATATGGATTTGGATTTATTACAATTTTAAAAATATAAAATTTTTTTTTTTTAAATAAAGGTAAAAGGCACACATCTTTTTAGTCAACTCCAATTTAATATGTGTGGTCAACGTTTGTCTCGACTCGACATGTAGGGATCATAATGAGCATGTGTATAATCACTAGTAGAAATGTGTAAACTATGAGTCTTTGGATTGAAAAAATCACAATCACAAATATATAACGCTCGTTTTTTTCTTAAAAATTAAGTGACCGCATTATTCACATGTACACCAGCGACTCCCGTTGAAATAACTCCATTCTAAAAATTGTTTATTAATTTATACTAACATACTCTTCACTTTCAGAGAGTTCCCCGCGCATCAAAGGACTTCACTTATAAAGTCAAGATAAGGAAGGGTGTAGCTCCTAGCACAAAGATATCACATCATGTCAAGTCATCCCATCCATTTATTCTAAGCAACACTCCAAAGTATTCACCCAGACTTGTGTACCTCAGCTTGCTTTTTCAAAGTAGGGGAAAGGAAACACCGAAGTTAACTAAGTTGGTTCAGTTGTTCAAATATCTACAAATTTTATTGTTGGATAGAAAATGAATATTTCAAATGGTCTTCTAGCAAGGGTAACTGTGAATGGATTTATGATGTGAGAATGTCATGTAAAAGTTGTGAAATATCAGTTCATCATTAAATCAATCTGTGGTGTTTTTAATCTTCCAAGAACTATTAGAATATGAGGAAATGAAGGGTCATTATTGTGTATCAGAATATTTCGACATTCTCTTTCCCTTCCCTTGTAGGATATCGCACTTAAAGTTAGGCAAGGTGTTGGCTCTATCGCTGCTTACTCACCAGAATCACCTTTTGTTGGTGGCTCAAATGCTTTCTCTATTGATGCTATTGGTGTCTGTCTAGTTGTTTTGTCTCACTAGCTTGACTGTTATGGCTTCCTTTGGATCATGGCCTAGAAATGGTATTGCTTGCTTATGGCTTTGATCTTGGGTATGGGTTTAGATATGGAACTAGGTCTGCAATAAGCTATCAAACTTCCATAGCAAGTTCGGTCACCTGCTTCCTCATAAGAGCGGTTCTGCTTCATAGGAAAGAAATAGAACCGGCGAAGGGGGTTGGTTGTCTAACCACCTGAGGCAGTGCGTTCCTCCGTCGTCAACATTGTTGTATTCAAGCGGCGTCGATAATATGATCGGTCCAACTAGATAAATGTGAGGCATTAGATCAATATATGTGGGATTAATCATCTATCTTCTGTGGGATTAATCATCTATCTTCGGCAAGAGATTTAATCACAACTGGATAAAAGTAAGGTATTAGATCGATATCTGTGGGATTAATCATCTATCTTCGGCAAGAGCTTTGATCGCTTCAGTCTCCTACTCCTCGAATGTGTTTATCAAAATCCTCGCTCCTTGAACGTGTTTGTTGGGCACATGTCGATTTTGAGGAAAAGTCCATTTTTAGAAAGTGAACTGTAATTTGGAAAAATCCAGCTGGCAGGAAAAGAAGCACGTGCGGGGAAAATCCGCATGCAAAGGAGGAAAGCATGAAAGGCGCGCATGCAGGAAAACCTAACCACACTAGGGTTAGGGTTTTTGTAAGAGATTGTAACAACTGATAAGCTATAAATTAGTATAAATAAGTACCTAGGAGGTTTAGGTAGAGGCTCCTGAGTTTTGCTATGTTTGATTAAGAGAACTATTGTAAGATCTAATATGCTTTTGTAATTTGTTGAGTTGTAAGAGAGTCAAGTGGTTAGATCTTGAGGGTCAGATCGTAGGCAGAGGAGCCTGGTATAATCTGGTCTGCCTCACAGAGGTTGTGGAACCTTGTTCATGATTGTAGGATTGGAATTGTAGCGCGTGCGGTGCCATATTTTGCAGCAACATAATAAAATAACCTAAGAAGCCAAATCTTTGTGGGCGTAGCCCAGGAGGGGGTGAACTACGATAAAACCAGTGTTATGTGTTGTGTTTATTGTATATTTACCTTCTGTCAGTAGTTAGATGATGAATGGATGAATGAATGATTCAGTTAGGTCTGTCATATGTTAGATCTATTAGAATGCATGCATAGATTTAGCAGATGTATGAATCTTAAGAATAATATACGGAAAAACCATATCAAGGCCTAAGAAGATGAAAGGAAATCCCAGATCCCCACTCTATCCCAGACTACAAACATATGAGCATTGCAGTCACCCATAGAATTATCTTGGCTGAGACTGTGCAGTACATTCTGTGTGATGTGATGTCTTTTGGTTTCTCAGGAGGGCTGATAGTTTTAGAGGGTTTTGTTGGAAACCTATTCAGATCTAAACCTGGATCAGCCCAAGAGTAGAAAGAGGAAAATAGTAACCAACAAATGGTTATGTTGTCGGCTGGAAATGCATGGGATTGAGTGAATGTGATCTGTAGAAGAAGCATGTGGAGAATGAAGGTATAAAAAGGGAATGTTTAGACCATGGAACCCAATGAACAAAGAGATCAAAAGATGGTTGAAAACAAAGGAGCTTGAATTTGCACAGAAAGATAACAGAAACCCTAAGTTAACATCGCTCAAATACTTGGACAAATATGTGTTTAGCGACTTGCAAGAGGTCTTTTTCTATGATTTCCTGCATGTGTTGTAGGAGTGGCTATTGAGGCTGGAAGAAAACCACCCTACAAATCTAATCAGATAGATCGAGTGCAATCCTATGGAGATCGTGCAGATACAACAAGTTAACAACAAATTCACGCGCGCAGTAGATTTCTAGTTAGACAGTATTTTTGGAGGGTTTATCACAGAATTTGTAGTAGATATCGTGAAGTCTTACAACGCAGTAGAGCGGGACTTTCTAAAAGGACCTAGAGGTAGTTATATCAGATCTTTGTATACTTCAATCAAGATTTTACTGTATAACAACGGTGTGATGACTAGGGAAGTAGACAACTAAACTCCACTCCATGCATAGGGGAAGGGGGGAAAGCACTGACAAGAGGTGGAAAAATGGAGGAAGAGATGGATAAGGGAAAGAAGGAGGAGGTCATGGACCCAATCGTGATGGAGGAAGATCAGATCAAACAGATCATGGCAACAACTGGAAAGACACGCAGTGGAGTACCCTACCAATATAAGATGAATAATAAGAACAGAGCCATAACAGATAGAGAGGGCTTGTCAAGTGATGAACAGAAAGCAGAACTCCCATCCATGCCAGTGTCAGTGTAGAACCCATAACCCCATGTGCGACTAGTACACCAGAAAGAACACCACCATTCAGACAACCAAATTTTAGTGGAAGAAAGATAATAGGAAGTACATCCAAACCAGGAACAACAACTGGAGGAGCCAGTTCAAGAAGTAGCAGTCAAATATCTACACCGCGTGGAGGTAGTAGTTCATCACAGTTAAAGATGGAAGGACATGATCCCACCATTAGGTTACCATAATTTCAGGGAGAGGCATCTAAGGACCCTAAAAAGCATTTGTTCATCTGCGAGAAGATCTGGGAATCAAAGCATATCACAGATGAGGACACAAAACTTGCGCAGTTAGATATCATGCTAAGAGATCACGCACTAGATTGGTACATGAGCCCAGTTGTAAACAGTTCACCAGGAACAACAAGGATGATTGTAGATGTCAAGAAGCTATTGATAAATGAATTTCATAAGCCTAGCTCTGAAGATCAGTACATGAATGAGATGGTTGAAATCAGGCAGAAACCAGGTGAGTCTGTGTGGGAAATTGATCAGAGGTTCAAATGGTTGAACGGTAAGTTTAAGTATGTCATGACTGATATGCAGCATAGACATCTCTTTGTGAATTCACTATTACCACACTTGAAATACCCATTAAGACAACATAAGTTTAAAACTTAGGTAGAGGCTTTGCAAACAGCCTTGTGACTGGAAGAGAATGAGTATCAGAAAACAGATCCAGCAAAAGAAGAGCTAAAAGAGGATCTAAAGAACCTCACATTTCAACTGAACCAAAATAAGGGCAAAGAGAAAAGAGAATTTGTTTGGCGTACCACATGCAGGATAGAAGGACACCACAAGAATGAGTGCCCAACTTTCGCGCAATACATGGAAACAGGGTTGCCAAACCCCTTGCCAATAGGAGGACCATGGTGCAAGATCTATAAAACACATGGGCATGATCCATATCATTGTCCAATGATGCAAAAGTACCAGACAGTACCCAATAATTCATACTGCAATTTTTGCATATCAGTAGGTCATGATGATAAATATTGTAGGACAATGGACCTGATGAGTGAAAGAACTTCAGATACTTATAAGGTGCAAGCAGAGATGATGACAGGGCAAGTTTCACCTCAGTTCAACTGTAACACACCCATGACAAGGCATAAAAAAATTCACTTTTCTTAAAGGACAGATTCTCCATCCATAGTTTCTAATTTGGAAGGTCGGGGAACTAGTCCAACCTCTCGGTCAAGGATCTTCGATTCTAGAACCAAATGACTCTCTGAGACCTTGATGGTCTCATTCTGCAATTAGACGCAAACCCTTTCGACTTCCTGGTATAGGTCTAAACGTACCCGCAACCCTCTTCTTCGCGCCTGTGAAATATTAGAGTCTGAGCGCTAGCTCCTTTTCTAATAAGTCCCTTCCTTGATATGACCTTGGGCGATGGCCTTACGTAACCACGCGATTATGGGCACAGCCAAGGGTGGTTTCAAACCAAACTAATTTTCGCCCCACAATTCACCTTGAGCCTCCACGTGTCTTTTCTCCAAAACCGTGGTCTGGATTGTGGCCCGCCCTCAAATTTTTAAAATTTGCACACCTTTGGTCCCCGCAATGCAATGGGACCGTTGATATCACGACCTTGATGGTGCTTTTGAATTTGACGGCTCATATCTATCCTTTCTGAATCTATGGATTAGATATAACATTTCTAAATCAACGGTTGTGATTTATTTCGTGATTCGGGTTTTGGGAGTTTCAACTCTCAACCCTTACCTTCTCCTGTAGTGACAAATCTCCTGCCATGCATCCTCTTTAATCAACGACATTGATCACTTCGCGATTCCGGACTTCGAGAGTCTCAAGTCTCAACTTTTAATTCCCCTCGAAGTATGCAGATTTTTGTCACGTGCCCACTTGAATCAAACGATTGAGGCTTACTTCGGGTCTTTGGCACTTTTCAACCAAGACCAGATCAACGACCTTCAGCCCCCTTCTCGATCAACGGTTGAGATTCCACTTCGGGAATCCGACGCTCTCACCCTCTACTTTCCTCTGGAGTATTTCGTACTTGGAGTGCTAGATCTGGTGCCACGTGTCCACCTTAAATCGACGACTTTCATCCACTTCGGCACTTCGGCCTTCGGACATATCAAACTTCAAATCCTCCTTGCTTCATTTCCTTTGGAACGTTCTATCCGGATTTCACGATCTAATGACATGTGTCCTCCATCAGATCGACAGCTCAAAACCTGCTTCGATTGTTTGGGCTTCAGCAATTTCAAACTCTTATCTGTCGCATTCTCCCAAAGTGTTTTCACCTGGATTTCGTGATCAGTCGCAACGTGCCCTCTGGATCTGACGGTCCAGATTCTCTCTGAGTCTTCGGGTTGCTTTCACCCGAGGACAATGGATCTCTACCATGTGTGCCTTTCAATCTGACGGTTGAGATTCACTTCGGCTCTCTGGCTCTCTGGGCTTTGAGAGTTTCAACTCTCGACTGAAACTCTCAAAGTGATTTCTCTGAAGTTATTGATCTGTTGACACATGTCTCCTAGCGATCGATGGTCAGGATCTATTTCAGGTCTTCGACAATTCCGCTCTCTCCTTGACCATAAGCTCTCACTCAGGAGTTGTAGATCTTGCACCACTTGTCCCTCTTGGCGATGAATGGTCCCAATTCACTTCGGGACTTCGGGACCTTGGCCAGTCAACCCTTCTATGCACACAAAAGTTAAAACTTGTGCACTTTACCTTAGATTGGACGACTAACTTCCCTTTACGCTCAGATCGGACAATTAGGATTTGTTCCTTCCCAACGCTTCTCCTCTGCTTCCTTGGACATTGATCTAACGGTCCAGGCTTCTCCCTGCAACTGATCTAAAAGTTGATGTTTCTCCTCCTCCTGAGATTTTGACTTCTTCCGACTTGTAAGAGTTTGGTAGATGTTCAAAGGCCTCAACCTTTGTTCCTCCTGCAAGTTTGGCTATCTTGGGTCCCGTCTTCGCTCTTGAAAACGTTATCTCTTTTGAGCTTTTCGATTCTCTTAGACCGATGGTAATGAGGGACTCCGTTACTCCATCGATTTCTAAAAGGGCTCATGACCACCCATCTCGCAACTAATCAGGGTATGGCGGTCATGATCCAACAGATACTGAGGTGTTCGTCGATCGATGGTTCACAGCAATTGTAGGGTCCCAACGTGCGTGTTGAGCTCAACCTCTGCAATCTGAAAGTACTCGCCCAACCTGGTCAAACCAGAGTCGTTGATATTCCAGCCCGATGAGATCAACGACAATGGTGAATTGTGGGCTGCGAACTAGCGCGTCTGCTACTTTCGCCTTCGCACTCTGCAATGATTCCCCACCCTCGATATCCATTCATAGATCGACGGTTCACAGTGATTGCAAGGTCCCACCTCCGCAATCTGAGAAGTTCTCGCTAGACTCTAGTCTAATCCTAGTCTTTGATCTTCCATCCCCAATGAGATCAACGACGTGGGTTGATTGTGGGCCGTGAACTAGAAGGTCTGCTAAATTCACCTTCGCACTTCGCAATGATTCCCAACCATCGATTAAATCGAGCGGTTGGTGTTTGATTCGATAACTCTAGTGAGTATTTGAGTCGATTTGATGACCAGGATGGCCTCTCCTCCCGTTAAATGGCTCGTATCCATCTCCGCTATCAAATTCTTAAGTCATGGGTAGTTCTGGAAACTTGACTATCATCTACCTCCTAGATCTAATAGTCAAGACGGTTCCCAGGCATCCTCAGATCTAAGTTTCAGAGTTAACTTCGGGACTTCATGACTTTGGGGATTTTACCTCCCTTATGATGAACTCGCTCAATTCGCCAAACTCGCGAATTCCGAATGACTCCAGGGTTAAATCCCACGCTCTTTCTCATACCCAACGGTCACAATAGACCGTAGCTTCTTCCAAACAGATTTTGTCTGTTCGTCTTCCAAACAAGGGACCTTCCCTTTCGATACTTCAACCTCATTGTTCTTCCTGAGCTTCGTTAGCTTTGAAAGGCTTAAGAGCTTTGTGGTCTTTCTCTTGAACTTAACTCTTGGAAGAATCCTTCCGTGCACCCCTTACACTCATTTTTCAACTCTAGAACTTAAGTGGTTCTCGGTCTCTACCTGCCTCGCAGAGAGCCTATGCATATATGCACTATCTCTCCTGAGCTTTAACAGACTCACTCCTCCAAGGGACTCGGAATGACTAGGAGTGTTGACATGCGTACACGAAATTGTGACCAAGGTTGATGAACTCACAGTTCATGGATCTAGCTTAAGCCACCACAAGGCGCAAGCATTTACGAATACAAAACATGTCCAATCCATACTTTCTTAAATACACAATTTAATCTAGAATAAAGAGATACATTATAACTATTAAGCAAACATACACATCCCTGGGTCCTTCACAGTATATCCCTTTTCATTAAATAATTACATCTAAATTTCATAGGGTATGAGAATACTTATCTATTACAAGTTGCAACCAACCAACTCACTGTGGGTGTGCGCCTTTCCACCCAACCATAGGCTCAGAGGCATTCATTCTTAGCACTCTGGCCACCCTTATGCCAAGCCATGATATCACTAGGGAATTTACGCCATCTCTAAGAGAAACTCTCTCTGTCACAGTGACCCTGTGAGGTTTATGAGATGCCTCCTCAGCATCAAGCTCACGTTCGATTCCTTCAGGCCATGTTCTCAACACTTCCTTTGGGTTCGCACATCTCCCTTACGAGCTTGTGCTCTCGTCCCCCTTTTCCTCTCTTGATGTGTCTCTGTATGTATCTTACCTTCCCTCCTCTGGAAGGTTTCTGACATGTCTTGCTCCTTCTGTCAGAAGGAAGCTAGGGTCTGCAGGTCTTTGTGGTACTTCAAGCTAACATCCTGCAGCTAGACCATGCTTCCATTCATGGGGGTGGTTTATAATTCAACCACTGGTCCTTTCTTCATTAAATGATTTCTTTCCTCTAGAGATATCATGGCTCATACTTCATGGCTTCACCACCCCAATAGTCAATTATGGGCAGTTTAACAATAATACATTTACATTGTCCACATGCCTTAGCATGGCAATCCTAATTTATGATTAATTACGAGATGGGGGAAACAGGGGTGTTACAATTCCCTCCCCCTTAAAGGAACACCATCCTCAGTGTTATTTCTCAAAAACACATGTCATACCTTTCTCATTTAGTTGTTTCATAAATCTTGATCCTTCCTCCTCATTCAGGTCCTTTTTCAAACCTTAAATATTGGTCACCTTCTTTCAATAATTCTTGGACAACAAGCACGTTAATCATAGTCTTACACGAAAACATTGCATAAAATTTCTAGGAGATTTTCATAATCTTAGCACAATAATTATCTGCGTAGTTTGTGTATTTGTATCCACATGGTTGTTTTGTTATCTAGGCTCATTGTTTTTCCTTGACATGCCCATTGGATGCATGATCCCCATCAATATTTTACAAGAACTATTGAGGTTTAATCTTCCTTGAGGTCACTCACCCTCCAGGCCCAGGCCCAGGCTCAGGCATCCCCTTCTCTGCTATACAGTCCCTCGGGTGATCCATATTGCCTTACCAAGGTTTTCTCACACAGGAAGAACTACGCATCATGTGCATGATATCAATCAATAGTTTACAAGAACTATTAAGGTCTCCTCTTCCTTACGGTCACTCACCCTCCAGGCCCAGGCTCAGGCATCCCCTTCTCTGCTATACAGTCCCTCGATTGATCCATCTTGCCTTGCCAAGGTTTTCTCGCACAGGAATAATTCCAGAGACTTTATTGAGTCTTACAGTTGAGGCGTCCCTCAGACTTGCTCTGTCGAGGCATCCCTCCAGCTTGTGTTACCTCAACTCAACATATTCTAGGCAATCATGACTTACCATGGGGTTCTCATGGCTCAACAGTAGCCATTTTTCATTCTTTTACAGCTTGACAGCCTTCCGGCTCAGTTAAAGTTAGGGACGAAGGTTAGTCTTCTTCTCCTAGCATAGAAATAGTTAGGGACGAAGGTTACTCTCCTTCTCCCGACTCAATCATAGATAGGGACAAAGGTTACTCTCCTTCTCCCGAGTCAGTCTCTATTTCATGTGATTGAATTATACTCTTTCTCACAGTTCTCCCTTGAACCCGAGAGCTCATTTTCTCGTCTCTACACTCTTTGCATATCTTTCCCCTTCACTCGTATCACAAGTATACAGAAATTCATGAGACATCATAAATTTTTAAATTCAAAAATTTTCTTGTAAATCTATCATCCACCGATTTCCAAATTCCACATTATGTTCTCATATTTGTTTCACACAGGAACTAGAGTCATAATTATGGGACTTTCCTTCCCATAGTAGTTTGGCTCAACAGGAAATTGGTCTTCCTTATGGGCTTACCACGTTTCCATATCCAAGACCCCTTTGTTCCCTGCACTTTCAACTTCAATCAGCCAAACAAATTGTTAGTTTACATGCATCCATGTGTGTGTGTGTGTGTGTGTATTCAAAACCATGCATACTAATTGTTCATCACATCTATATAAACATGAAAATGGAGTCCCATTCATTGCCTATGTCTCATTTCAACATACCAAACCTTTCAAAACGTAATTCAACATTTCAAAGGATTTAACAAATGTGCCAATATTCATGCCCACGTTCATACCCAACGCACTCTTGCATTGATTTCAAGTTTGTCACACTTTATGATAGGTTCTTGGCCATGGTGTGTTGGAACTTAACCAACCTCTTCACCACATGGCTTATTCATTTTCTTTCATTCTTACAGCAGGACTATGCTTCCGGCTACAGGATGATCACGATCCCAAATCAGTACACCTGAGACTCAAAAGTTTCACATGCATGCATTTAAGCATTCTTCCTTTATTAATAACCAGGGTGCCAACACTCATGGCCACCCAAATTTGGTTTTCTCTAACACCTATACAATGTAAGTAGAAATGTTGGAAGGTCCTCCTTCTTCAATGGGAAATCCATTGTCTGTCCTTTATGAAAACATAAATTTCCTTGAAGCAATTCCATGCAATGTTATATCTATAAGCACCTTTGTTTCCAATCGTTCTTGATTGGTCCATGTATTCATGACATATCAGTTCATGAATTCTTTCGAGGGTTACAATCAGTATTTACTATCAGAGGTTCACACCTCCATCATTCAGGTTCTCATTCTTGAATCATACCCTACTTGGGTACCCAAGGCAATCATCTGCCTTTCAGCGTTTCATACAAGGCAAGGAATTTCAGTTTGTGGTGTAAAAAGTCTGACTTTTTGCATACTTTCTAGTTGTCTACTTCTGCCTTTTCATGTGCACTAGTCAAAGGTCAACATAATATAGATTTGGAATTGCAGTTTGTGCCACCACAACAAGTTTTGCAATCACCAAGCATATATGTATTCTGAGTCTCAAAATATAGAATTACTTCATGAATAAAATTGAAGTTTTCGTTTAAAAATACGTTACTAATAGAAGTAGTTGTATGAAATATTGTTAACACAAACATCCACAAATAATATTCAATCATGCTTAAACACCCAGTAGGGTTGATGTGGTGACACTGGTAGCACTAGAAAATTTGAAGCGCTTTGTCTTCTCTCTTGCAATAATCCATTAAACAATTTAAACACTTCTTCCCCTGTCTATGGTGAACATATTTTGAAATCAACATTCCCTGAAAAACACATTTTTCTCAAACACTTCGGTACACATTCTCTTTGCTTTCAATTTGGGCATATGTATCAACAACTCCATGATAAGGGAAAATGATAAATGAAAAACTTCAGAATCCAAACAAGTTTAAGGTGTCTAGAACTTAAAAGCCCTAAATGTTTATCCTCTAAGTGAGTTTCATTTCTAATGTTTACTTCATTACATTTTTTTCCTATATTAAATAAAACCAATTACCAATCTAATCAGCTAGATAGATTGCGATAGCAACTTCTCATCTTCTTTCATTGCTAATCGTACAAACCACTATGAAGCTAAGACTGTACAATTCTCCATTCTAAAGTATTCTTAAAATGATGATATATGTTTAACTCACCTGAGAATGGCATTATCACCTTTTATGGAATTAAATGCTTAAGTTTGTTTGCATGTTTATAAAATAATGCTATGTTTTTGCATTGTGTATTTGTTATATATCTAAAGAATTTCTAAGATGTTCATGGCATGTATCTTAAATTATATCAATTTGTTTAAAAAAAAAAAATTAAAAGAAACATACACTTGCTAGATAATAATCCTTTATATGTAATAAAGATTAAGATATATTATAACACCAGTAATCCTTTATATGCAATAAATATTAATATGTATTATCTATTGCATCATGTCAAATATTGGACATTGGTTTATGAGGTAGTGTGGTTGTATATTGATAGTGCATGGCGTGGGAGTACGCAAAGAGAGGTGTAAATCTAGTCGTGGTGGCGAGGCAACGCCATTGGCGGGAGGAAGTAGCCAAGGAATGCAAGGCTTACAATGCATAGAATGTTGTTGTTTTCCAGGCTTACAGTGCATAGAATGTTGTTGTTTTCCAAGGCTAATTTAACCATTCCATTCCATCCTATCTTTTCATTTTAGTTTATTAATACATTTTGGAATGAATAGAGATTTTTGTTTTCCCTAAATTGAAATGGTTAAATTATATCCAGTAAAAAGTTGTGGTTTTATTAAGAGTAAAGACTACATTTGTCCCTAGAATGAAGTGGAGACTGAATGAAAAGAGAGCATTTTTTATTCTTACATTTCTCCCAATGTCTAGATTAAGATAAATTGTTTACATAAGATTCGACAGAAATAATTTATACTAAGTTATGCAAACTCCTTGTAGTTGAAGAGCAAGTTTTGAATACTTAAGGCAATGTCTTTTGGTGCATAATAGTAGGCCCTATTGGGTTGAATTTCTATGAACATAAGCTAAAGCTTAATCTATCATGCGTACCTCTCTCTAGCATAAATCGCTCCCTTCAAGAGTCAAAAAAGCTAAAGATTGGCATTAGGAAAAATTACTTTTGAAAAAGAGTGTGCCCCTTTCAAGACTCATAGAAGCTAAAGACTAGCATCAGGAAAAATTACTTCTGAAAAAGAGTGTTCTAATTTGCAGACTAGTGTCCCAAAATGTGAAACCAATAAATGAATAGAGAGAAGAAACATAGAGAATGGAAAGTATTCCTCAGGTATTTCAAATTCCGTCTGGGTGTTAATTCCTTGTATGATTTCATCCATATCTCTATGGTGATAACGCTTGTAACATAACATAGTTTCAAGTATTTGAACCATATTTTACTCCATCTAAGGCTGGTAAGTATTTGAATCATATTTTATACCATATTCTCTAACTGTCGTTCGAAAGGAGTGCTAATACTTTGCAAAATATGAGGATTTCCAGACAACCTGAGATTGATATCTGTCCATAGATATATTAATTGAACTTGTAATTAATGTATTTTATTTGCATGTCTTTCTACGTGGTGATAGTACCTTTATTCATCTTTATCTATTAAGTTTTCCATGTTGACTCCCAATTCTTACTCGGTGGATGTGTGCAATGCTCAAAGCTTCCTCCATGGATATGTGCAATGCCTGTGGATATGTGCAATGACAAAGGATTGATGTCAAAGTATTGATGTCAAAGGATTGATGTCAAGTGATTTATTGATTGATGATTGATGTCAAATGTAATATGTATTGTCCTTGATGAGAATGGATAGATGTCAAGTGGAATCATAGTCATATGATGTCATTGATATGATGCATAGATGAAGATGGATCGATGTGGTTTCATTGGTATATGATGCATTGTTGGATTGATGTAAAGATGAATCATTATTATCTTATCATGGTTGATAAGGTGTACAAATGTATGAACTCCAAAGTGGTCCAATTATAGTGAAATTACTCACGGGAAGACGCTTTACGGTTGAGTTATCCTAGAAGTATGGTTAGAGAACCCATTCTTAAATGTGGAATAATGAGATAAAGATCGGTGAATTTATTAGTGGAACTATCCTAGATGGATATTGCTTGTCATATCATTTCCGGTGGTATGTGGAATGTCATATAACTCCTCATGGTTTGAGAGTTATGGCCTTACGAAGTTGGAGGACCCTCATATGTAGGCTTGAAGCCCCAAAAGGTCAAAGAAGTCAAAGAGATTGCAAAGAAGAAATTATTATTTAAATGATAAAGTAAAGTGACAAAGTCAAGGAGGATTATTTAAATAATAAAGTGAAGTGACAAAATCAAAGAAGATTATTTAAATGATAAAGTGAAGTGATAAAGTCAAGGAGGAATATTCAAATGATAAAGCAATGAAGAACTTTCTAATTATGAAAAGTGGTTAACTCTAAAATGAGGAAAATGGGTAAAGTGACCTAGAAGATGCTTCTAAGGAAGCTACTAGGAGAGTATAAATAAGAGGCAAAGGTCTCTTGTGAAGAAGCATCTCTTGAGCATGTATTGAAGATCTATTCTGAGAGAGAGGAGATCTGGAGGATCTCGTGGACACATCAAAGGTTTGGTAATTCTAAGATCATGACGGAAAAAATATCAGATGTTCAAAAACCCTAGTTTCTGAGGTATACGTGGGCTGTAGTGAGCCAGGGCGCGTACATACGCGGGCTGAATGAGGACAGAGCGTGTACAATGGATGAAGTAATGAAGACTTGTGGGTGAGATGGTGCTAAGCTCTTGGACTGAAGCAAGTTCTAGATCTTCATTCTATGGGCTTGGATCTGCCATAGAAACTCTGTTATGGTTACATTGTTGTCTTGATGGATACTCTTGCTTGTTGTGTATGCCTAAGGTATTCTTGGTATGGTTGTTGTGATTTGGTTTGTGCTGGTTGATAGAGTGAGCACCACTCTTATGATTCAATATTGATATGATTGCTATAGTATATTGGTTGTTTATACATGATTGAGTAGCATTCATATTGTATGGTTGAGGAGCATGAGTAAGTTGTTGGAAAGCTTGGATGTGTTGTGATTGGTTATGGGTCAGATTGGATAGTAAGAGACAGAAGAGAATGTGATTGAAGGTTGCAGAGGATCTAAGTTCATATTGAAGAGAAAACCCTAAGTAACTCAGAAGTGATATGCATGTTGTAGTACAGACTGGCTGCGTACATATGCGAGTTGTACTACTGGTAGGGTGTGTACATACGCATGTTGCACTATTGACAGGTCGCGTACCTGTTGATCGATTGATGTATGTTGAGGATTGTTGCCTCATCTTAGTTGGTGTTGAGGGTGTAAGTTGAGTCTTTCATTATAGAGTTGGTGCTCTTGTAGAGTTGTACTATATTCAGTTGTTGTTGATAACCCAAGAATTTTAGTCCATAATAAAAAGAAAATTGTACATACATCTTGTGTTCCTTGTGGTCATGATTTATTAATGATATATGTAGCTGATATATATTGATGATGCATGTTCACATTTAACTGATTATGAATCACAACAATAAGTAATGAATAAAATGGTGATTGATAACTAAGGAGTTTTGTGAAAGAGAAATTTTGAAAAAGAGCCCTACACTGTTCACCCCCCCCTCTCAGTGTAGTTGGTGTGTTCAACAATTGGTGTCAGAGCAGGCCTTCACTAGAAGCCTTAACAAACTTGGAGGAGATCTATGGACACACAAATGGATGATGAAGTTCCAATCCTTAATGAGGAAAATTATTCTTCTTGGAGAATAGAAATGAGAGTGCATTTGAAGGAAATCGGAGTGGGTATTTGGAAGGCAGCCATTGGTGGATCAGTTTCCTTGAAGAACAATCAAATTTTGTAGCTCAAAGGGAAGTAAATAAGAATGATGCATTGGCTCTCAAGACCATTCTTAGTGGACTCACAAGCCCCATCAAAGAGAACATATGACAATGCACTTCCGCCAAGGATCTATGACTAAAGCTAGAGGATACATATCAAAGCAAGAAGGAAAATATTGAATACCAATCCATCAAGATCATAAAAGGTAAAGAATCTCCAAAAACTCTTGATTGCATTATTTCTAAATGTGATGATGTTGACAAAAAGGAAGATCTTGAAGACATTTCAAATGAAGGTAAAGAATCATGTGATGATGTTGACAAAAGGGAAGATCTTGAAGACATTTCAAATGAAAGCAAAGATTCATGTGATGACGTTGGGAAAAAGAAATATCTTGAAGATATTTCAAATGAAGGTAAAGAATCCTCAAAGACCCTTGATTGCAATAATTCAAAATGTGATGATATTGAATGTTTCTCTACAAATGAAGAAGAAAATCTAGAAATAGTTTGTGTAGAGTTTGATGGTAGTTATCCTATGGAAAGAATAGAAGAAGAACTATCAGAACTTCAAAAGAAAGTTGAAGAGGGTATATATGAATACAACAATGATCATTATTATATAGACTATAGCTATATTTCAGATAACACTAAAAGGTTTATTAAGAAGAGTCAAAGGCACATCTTGAAGTTAAAGGAAATGCTCAAAGAATAAGAAGAGAGTAATAAGACTCAATTAGAAGAAAAGGAAGAAGAGATCACGAGACTAAAGAATGAAAAAGAAGATAAGAAGGTAGATAATGAGGTTAGCAAAAGTATTGAAATTATTGTCCATCTCAAGACTCGAATTGAAGAAGCCAAAAGGGTAGAGGAACTATTGAAATATCAAGTAAATGAAAAGGAAGAGTCATGTCATAAGTTAGAAGCTGAAGTTGTTGATCTTAGAAAGAAAGTAGAGAAGTCAAGAAAATTCTTGAATAGCTCAACAATTTTGAATGAGATCTTAGAAAGTCAAAGTTCACCAAATGAGAAATCAGGTCTTGGATATAAGAGAAAAGCTACACATGTTGAAGCAAGCACCTCAAAGAAGTATGAGGTAAGTCCCTCATTCTCAAAGGATGAAGACAATGTTGAAAATCAACCATCTACACAAGCCAAAGAAAATTTCAAAAGAACAAAGCAAGGAAGACATCAAGAAGCCATCTTTACACCCCAAAGAAGATGGACACCAAAGCAAAGGTATGAAAGTGTTTTTCATGGTCAATGTTATTCATGTAATGAATATGGTCACAAAGCTTTGGAATGCAGATCATATGCAAGGAGAGATGATGGAAGATTTCATAACACCATAAGGTGTTGGAGATGTGATAAAGTAGGACACATTCTTGTTCACTGTCACAACATGAGATGCTACATTTGTAGTGGATTTGGCCACAAATCTCAAGATTGTTGGAACATAAGAAGAAACTCCATGATGAGGACTTCATATAGCATGACTAGAAGAAGGAATGAAGTAAGGAAGGGAGACATCTTTGAAAAGATGAAAGCTCAGAGCTCAACTTTTGAGAAACAGGGACACCTTCAAAAGTGGGTGAAGAAGATTGAACAACCAGAGCATAACGGAAGCCTTAAGGGAAGGTCAAGTGTGTCATATAATGAAGCATACGTGGGTGACAGTGGTAACAGTCACATATATACAAAAGTTGACCTTGAATAGGTCATGTACATATGCGAGCTGTCTGTGCAACAGGTCGCGTATATGTGGTAAAGCCTTGGGAAAAAGGCTATGCACATGGTTTGCAGTTTGATGTGTTGGTATAACTCTATGTTGCAAGGTCTAATATAGTTTGTTGCAGGTTCTGACATTTTTTGCTGCAAGTTTTCATGATTACATATTGGATTATGTATGGTGATGATATAAAATGAAAGGCTATCTTGGATGCATGGCACTAACCCATGAGTATGGATTGAGGCATTTTCTGTTGAAGAACAATGATGGTTATGACAGTGAAGTTATGGTACCTTGGTTATATGATATATATTGATGATGCTAGCTAGAGATGTCATTGATCTATTGAATCACACTTCTAGTACATTTGGATGCTTAGCATTTGTTGTGGTGTATGGAGGTTGAGGCTGATGTGTTTGATATACATGGATGGTACATATTTGAGTTTCATTGATATGTCTTATGATGTATTATTGGAAACATTTTTGTTGGATATTTAGGTGCATGCAATTGGCATATGGTTGGACTACATATTGAGACATGTAGTTGGTGAGCTGATGAGGTGATCACGTTGTACGTCATTGATGAGTCATAGCTTGATCGATAATTGATGCATGATTGGTACACTACTAGTACACTTGGTAGAGGCACCTACTAGCAGTTTGAATGGCACATGTTCTATGGTGGATTTGGCATACATGTGTGAGGATTCATCTTGTTGTGGTATTGATGCATGGTTGATATACTTGCTTAGTACAAGTAGTGATACATGTTGATGTGCATGTTTGGTACACTCATAGATGGTATATGTTTTGATGATAGTACTTGGATAAAAGTACACCATTGGTATTACTTGATTAGCATATATTTTGGTACATGACATATGGGATGATATAGTTGAGACACTTGATTGATTGAGATACATGATTGTGATATTTGGTTCATGGTGGAGACATATCATGAAGTGATATGACACATGGTTAACATATTGGTAGATGCACATGGTTGGAATATTGGTAGATGCACATGGTTGGCATGTTGGTAGAGGCATATGATTGGTACACCATTGGCACATGTTTTTAGCACATGGTTGATACATTCCATTGATGATATCTTATGGCACATTGTATGGTGTTGATGTACATGGGTGTGGTGCATGGTGGGCACACAATTTGGTACATGATGTACTTT
>ML794436.1:402803-427804 GCA_009831015.1 Picea engelmannii | reverse complement strand
TCAAAGGCCTTCATCTTCAAGAGGTATTTTACTAGTCTACTATGTTGTTTTAATCAAGTTATAAAAAATGAGATTTTGTTGTCAATGTGAACTATAAGAATTGAACTCTTGGAAATTATTCTTAATAAATTTATTATTAAGACTTACACATGGTATCTGATTACAATTGTACTTTTAGTTATGAAGCCTAGGGAATGGGTCTTACACTTGGCCAGATAAGTAGTGGGGTAGAGAAATCCCTACAAGCCAATTTAGCTATAGATGGAAACTGATTCCAATGGAAAGAACCATGTTGATCAATTCATTGTCAAAGCCTAAGGAGATATGAAAGATAAACTCCTTGTTCCAATGAAGGATTCCCCTCCCAAAGTTGTCAAGAATAATGTTCAACTCCTTTATGGATTTCCTATGGAGACATGCACTACTCTTAATTATAGTGGTAGAAGGTCAATCAAGAAGCTTGAAAATTTTATTGAATCCAACACAATGACCATCTTAGAAATTACTAGTTCGAAATTGTGGATAATTGCTGAAATTCAATCTTTTTTTTTTGTCCTTGGCACATCACTACGTCATAGGTATATATCCCCCAACAAATCCTTTGTCTAAGTACCTTAGTCGCATATTTCATGGAAATTTAAATCTTAATTTATGAAGAACCAAGGATCAAAAGGGGGGACTTCAATGCATTACTTCCCTCCAAGAGAAAAAAAGGAGGATTGCAAAAGCTAGACCAAGCTTAACAAAGCCTCTTTTGTTGGATCTTGCTCTCGAAACTAGTAGATAGCTTGTAGCCTACTCTTGAAACCAATGTTGCAAAGATATTTGTTTTCTCTTGATATTTTTGATTTTGAGTTTTCCAGGGTGTTGATTTTTCCTAAGATTTATGAAGATTTTTAGATTCAAGTTTATGCTTGCCAGCATTTTTGATATTTTATTTGATATTTGTAATAAATTTATTTTTAAAACCTTCGTGATATAATCCCTAAAGAGATATTTTTAGCATTGCTTAACACTGGTAGACATCATATTGAAAGGAGGTTTATTTTTTGGTCTAATAGGTGGTGCAATACACTAATATATTGAAAATGCTTTATAACTCACATTGAGCTCATATATAATATCATTATAAACAATTGGTCGATAAAGGAAAACTTGGCAGTGGCATATCAAATCCAAAACACTAGGATCATAGTTCTAGTCCACCTCTCTTGTTAATGTGGCTCCTCAACAAGGATTTACCAAAGTTGCCAACACTCAGTGGACTCAAGAAAACCCTTAGCATGGGTACCAAAGTTGACAACACTTGGTGTACTTGAGAAAACCCTTTTCACGGGAAAAACATGTATATCTTACACAAACTTAGCAATATGGGAAAGTTAGATTGATAAAATGGAATAAAACAACTATTATTGTTAACACATTGATTGGTCCCACATATTTCCTTATATGTTTGTGACCTTATATATGAAATGTGGGTTTTGATTAGGCCCTTATTAGTGATAATTGAAGCACCAACTCTTATACTAATGGTGAAGACTTGTGAGTTTGGCATAAAATAAAGTCTTGACTCGGCCATGTTCCCTAATTTGTAACCACTCTCACATGCATAGATGTTAAGGCATACAATGTAGGAAAACCTTCTACATTGCTTTAGACCTTTGAGTCAGCTCTTGGGTCAAGGGGGGCACATTCGATGAATCAAATATCCTTTAGGAATGCATATGCCAGATTTCAAATAAATTTTTTTTGTTGCAACCTCAAAAAAAATAAAAGGAGCTTTGAGTTATAGTTTTGGGAGTGACCAGGAAGCTAAACAACACAAGGATTCAATATATTTTAGAGATGAGAATAATTTTTTGAGTCATAGGAATCATAATTTGATTTTGCATGAGAAATAACTCAAAGAAAAAGGGATTTGTAATTAAGGGAATGTCACTTAGAAACTCTTTCCCATGGTTGCAAACTCACATATTGGGCATTTAAAACATATTCAACAAGTTTAAATGAAAACCCATGAAGCAAATTGACACTATAAATGCAAAAACAATTAGTTGATTTGCATAAAAATTCAACTAAGAAATAGAGAAGGGCACTAGGGGATGGGTTGACTTAGTGCTATTTTGGGTTTTTCACCTTTGTCCTCCACCATCTCTTAAGCATTGAAATAGAATGCCATAGTGGGATTGATTTATCATTGGTGTTATGACATTTTTCATTAAATCTCTCCCATAATAACATACATGGAGTCTTACAAGGAAACTGAATCTCTTTTCTAAATCAATCCAACATAGAGACTAATACAATGATATGGAGTCTTAGAAGGGAACTAAATCTTTTTTCTAAGTCAATCCAACATAGAGACTAATACAATGATTGTAATTTACCTATTGGGCATGCAATGAGAATGGGAATGGAGTGAAAAAAAAGAGAATAAATATAATAATTACTTGCTTCTATAAAAAGATTGATGTTCAAGGTGGATTTTTAGTTTGGAATGATCTCTTTGCTTTCAATCTTCCTTGCATTGCTTTTGATTTGAACTTATGATTAGAAAGTTAAGTTTATAGACCACTTGAAAAGATACACGAGTCCCAAAATCATGTTACATTATTTTCAGTCAACACCCATGAAAATGTTTTCTTATGCTTTGTTATAAGAAAATCTTCTATTCAACTTAACCTTTTGATAAAATCATGGTTATTACTATCCTAGCCTGCTATTATATTATTTTATATCGTTATAGCAACATTTTTGAAGTGGGTAAGAATGGAACCTTTAACTTAGTAACTTAATACATTCTTTGGTATCGTTATACCAACACTTTTGAAGTGGGTAAGAATGGAACCTTTACGTCAGTGGCTTCTTATAATACCTCACTGTAAAGCTAATACCCACTTAAATAGCACTAACTTTTCCTTAAGTGATGGGAAAAAAGTTGAATTGATATTGATTTTTTTGACTTTCAAAAGTTAGGAATATAAATCAAGACGTTTTATAAAATCTAAATATTTTTTTTTTTAATAATATTTTGTTTTATCTATTTATTATCATTAATTTACTTAGTATTTATAAATAATTTTTATTAATAATTAAGGGTTAATAAAGTGAATTGGATTTAGTCTCAGTTATTTGGGTTGAGGGGTGTTTTTTCTCATCCAAATTCAATTCCCTCAAATAATATGTGTCTAAGTTATAAAAAAACTTAAACATTTTATAAAATCTGGTTTACTCCTCAAAAATTTACCCCATCTTTAAAATAAGAGAAATTCCCCTATAATTTTCTCTCCGAACTCTATACCAAAAATGATATGGACCTTACGAAACCTGCCAACATGTTAATGGAATCCATTTTGTTTTGAAATCTCACCTAAAACGCTGGAAACCACACAATTTGCTCACTGTGCAACCGTGAGGAAGAGTTGGTGAGCTGCGAACCAGATTTTCAAATTTAAAGGCTACAATCCACTTTGAAGGTTGAAATTTTAGGCAAACCCTAGCCTCATAGACGCCAACGACTTTCTGAGAGGGCTTTCGTTCACTGTTCACACGGAATTTTGCTGTTGAAAATCGATGGAAAGCATGCCTGGAATTTCAAATTTAATCTGACTGTCAAGTGAAAATTTGAGACAGTAATTTGTTTTTCATGACTGTCATTCCACTTTACATGTATGAATTAAGTGTTAATTAAAAAAAAAAAAAAGATTCAATTGAAAACTCAAACTCCTAGCCAGCTTCCAGTTATATTTGTCTTCCAATTCTATTTGTCTTTTCAGTGCCTATTCTCTATGCAAAAGAGAGCGTTTCCCATTCCCTTCCCAAGCGAGGAAGCCAATACTTAATTAAACACCCCCAAGCCCTATCAAAATAAAGATATAATTGTTTTTTGGAATCTAGTTATCAAAAGCAAACTCATGAAGAGTCCATAATGACTTATTTATTTATTGCTTCATCAAACTTGTAGGGATGCACAATGTTTACCCACCCATACTCATTTATTTATTGCTTCATTGAACTTGTAGTGATGTCCATAGTGACTTATTTATTTATTGCTTCATCAAACTTGTAGTGATGCACAATGTCTACCCACCCATACTCATTTATTTATTGCTTCATTGAACTTGTAGTGATGCACAATGTCTACCCACCCATACGTACTCATTCAAACTTCAACCAGTTACTATTCACTAACCTTGGTGTTACCATTCACTAACCTTGGTGAAGCCATGCGTATAGCCTAGGGTCTCTACCATATAGCCTATACCTTATTTAATTACTAAGATTTTTGACAATTACAGGTCAATTTGACAGGATTAGAGTTTTGATGCCGGTCAACAATGACACGTGGAGTTCAGATTTACGTGTCAAATACGGTTTCGGAAACTAAAGACGGGATGTAGGCCATCAAATTCCAGATCTGATGGAAAGTTTCTTTTAAAAAAGCACATGTATTTTTTTCTCCCGTGACGCCTAAAAACTTAAAAACTGAGAGAAATAATGATTGTTGAGCCCAGACATAGAAGATTTTGTCTCCATTCTGGATTCTGGGTACTGAAACTCGATAAATGAGCAGGTGAGTGCGGTCCATGTCATAATTTATTTGCTGTTCGTGAGTGTGATCCATCTCATAATTTATTTGCTATTGCTCGTGTGCTTTACAAGTGGTCAAATGAACCCTATATGTAGTGTTCCGCTTTGGTGCAAGTAATATCCAGTTTGTTAGGTAGCATTGAATGCCGCGGTAGGTGGATTACAGACCATTGGATCCTAAAAAGTCACAAGTGGATTATAGACCATCGGATCCGAAAAAGTCATTTCGGATCAGATCGCCTATAATCCACTTGTTGAATGTTGCTTACTAGGTTGGATATTGGCTGCAAAGATTTTTTAATTGTCACATTCTTGTATTTTAAGAGCTTGACAATTCCATTATGATCAATGACCATAAAAACTTTGTCCAAGTCATAAAAATAGGCAAGAAAACAGACCAAAAAACAATCTAATTTTTTTTCTTCTTGGCCACGTCCTTAAACTCCCAAACAAAGGGGTTTAGAAGGGCTCCCCTCTCACCTCCCTTGCTTCCATTTCAGTGTACATGGGCTAATAATGGAACGAATATAACACATATCCAACATTGTGAAGCATAACTAATAACTAATTTACATAAGGATTTTGCCATTAATTAATAGGAAACATAAAAAATCACCCACAGTTGTGTTGACTTAGCTCCGTCTTGTGTTTCCCCACATACCCATTGAACCAAAAATGTTCTTGGGAAGAAAGAAAATGACGCTTGATTCACCACTAACGCTATGACATTTTTCATTAAATATCTTGCTAAATGACATACATTGGGTCTCAAGAGGGAACTAAGTCTCCTTCCTAAGACAATCAATCATGAAGAATGAAAATGGAGAGAAAATGAGAAGTAGAAGAAGAATATTAGTTACTTGCTTTTGTTAAAAGAGTCGTAGTCAAAGGAGATCTTCAATTTCTAATGACATCTTTGCTTTTAATCTTCCATTTTCAATTGTTGATTTGAACTTTTGATCATTTACATTAAGACATTCTTTCTTTGTTATAAAGTATTGGGAAAAATATGTAAACCTCAAATTTAAATTATAATACTTTCTTCCTTCACCAATGAGAATGTTTGTTGTGTGCTTTTATCACATTTAATTAAAAGAAAAGCTTTGTGCAACTTAACTTAACCTTTTGTCAAAATTGTGATCAAATTTAGAGTTGATTTGGTGCATTTGTCTTACTTTTGAAATCGGTAGGAATGAAATCCTTGACATCCTTTTTCCTCTTAAAATACCTCCTTACATTAAACCAAAACATTTTATAAAGTCTAAATACACTCTATATTTTTTATAAAATCTCATTTCACTTTTCTATTATCATTAGGACCATGCTAATACGATCTTCTCTTTTATAAAACTTAAGTTGTATTTTTTTTTTAAGGAAATTCATTTTTAAAAGTTAATCTCAACCTTTATAATCAATTTTCCTACATAATGTATATCGATCCAAATATTTTATATTACAAGTTTTTAATTATATAATTGAATATCGATAAAAATAATTTTAATTATATATTATAACTACTTCTATATAATAACAATTAACAAAATAACAAACTATATACTAACAAGCTAATATATAATATATACCAAAACAATATAATTTGATTGAAGAGACCAACACTATACATTAGCTCACTACTAATTAATTTACAAGTTTTTAATTATGTCGATATATTAATAATAATAATAATAATAATACAAATGGAGTTATTAGTAAAATTGTTTATCTCTGTCTTTCAGAAATATTTAATATAATAATTATAAAAATTAAAATAATTATGAAACATTTACAATTTGTAAGTAACTATTAACTTAAACTAACTATTAACTTAAACTTCTCCCCTATTATAATTTCTTATAAAAAAAAAAAAAAAAACATTGATATCTAATTAGGCTTCTCCCCTATTATAATTTCTTATGAAAAAAAGGAAAGATATTACCCTAACAATACATACTTACTATGACTCAATAAAAAAATGTTATTGTGAAATTTACCTTTTTATAAGGTATAACAATGATGTAGTTCATATCCAATGATATATAAAATATAAAGTTGGAATTTGAAAATATTAATAAAATAGTTTATATCAAATAAATTTACTATAATATTTTAAATTTTGTACAATATTATAAATTTAATAATATTAATTTAAAAAAAATTATTATAATATAATTTTGATTTTCTAAATAAAAATTAATAACTTATTATAGTTTTTAAATATTTATTGTATAATTTTATTAGAGTATTAAATTAATTTTGTTTTGAAACTAATTACAATATATAAATATTTTTTATTATACAACATTATAAATTTAACAATATTAAATTAATTTTCTTTTTTAAACAAACTATAATACATAGATATTTTAAACAGTATTTACTGGCAACATTGTTGGCAGACAACGCCGGTTAATGAAATTCGCAGACTTTATGACAATGATGGTAGTGCGGTCCGGTTTGCAGCCCTCGGCTTGGCAGCACGACGCTTGCGAAGCAGGAGGAATCGGACGCGGGCGCTTGTAGAGTCTAATAATGGCAGTATCTTTGGCGGAAAATTAAGTTGTGTCCGAGATTCAGCGCTACTCTTGCCTGGAAATCCCCTGGGCAAATCTCTTCCCATTTCACTTTTACTATGTCGTGGAAGCCACCGTCTTTATGATGATGGTGATGATGTTTGGCTGCATGCTCAGCCAAAGTCCCTAGCATACATTGGCTGCATGCTCAGCCAATGTATTGTTAGAAAATGGGAGCTGAGGCGGTGAGCATTACATGAGGCTTATGCTCATTGGATTCATGATGATGGCGGTGGTGGCGAGAAGATAACAATAATGGATAATTGTTTGTAGCAATAGGAGTGGCTAACTCGGGAACAATCTTTCCTCCCAACTTATCTTTTCCAGTCAATTCAAAACTCTGATAGATTTTCTCAGCGTCTGGATTGGTTTAAACTTCATGATGGAGTGGGATGCTAGAGCATAATCCTTAATGCATAAATTTGATGATAATAAAAATTATGCTACCTTCTCCCTATCTTTCTAAAGAATCCCACCCATATTAAAAAATGTTGTTCCAAGCATTAATGCTACAAAGGATACATCTCCTTGATCTTGGGCTTAGGATGAGCTAGGGGCAAAGAAAGCTATGGGGCATTCTCAAAATATTTGCAAAGTATCATCACATTGATGCCGATGTTGCTAGAAACAAGAAGAAGAAAGTGAATAAGTGCGATGGAAAAAGATGCATGGAATCAGAAAAAAGGGGAATGATCATTTTGGAGAACAAGTGAGTGAGGATTTGATAATGCTACAAATTGAATGGAAAAAATCACAACTCTGATTAATGTAATCCTAATTTTAGGTTTTGTAATGTTCATAGGGTTAATTTTGTGCAAGTTCATATCTAAAGGATTGCTTGCTTGATGATAGGAGGGAAAGGAAGGATTGCTTGCTCGGTCATACGAGTGCAAGGATGGAAATACGTACTAGCTATTCAATATGGTGCACTATTGATAGTTGTTCTAAATTTTTGTACGGGTTTGGGTCTTAATCAAGAACATACAAGTTAGAAAATTTCACCAAGATTAATGGGGTCTGTAATCCCAAACATAATCATTAAATAGTATTATATGAAATGCAAAAAAATTATGCATTTTCTTTATGATGAGTTTTGCTGAACAAGTACAAGAATGCTAGATTGTTGAGAGATTTGCATTCAATTCTTAGTTATGTTTTTTGTTCCCATTATCTATTGTGTTAGTGGGGATCTGAGGAATTACATACTAAGTGCTTAATAAGCTCATCAATGTGCTAAAATAATAATCATATTAGATACCAATGTTATAACCATATCATGAATTTTAACAGGAAAACACAATGCATTATGAATACAACAAAATACTATGAATCACCATGTTTGATAATATTAGTGAAATGGAATATGTGAACATGAAAAAAGATAGATGACTTGATTTCCTTGGGTTTGCTCAATGTCTATTCTTTGTTGTTCAAAATTGAAATTCAACAACTCATTTGTAATTAATCTTATTAATAACATTCCAATGTCATTAAACAATTTACATCCATAACCTATGAATAATTGTTTTGACCTTTTACAAATCCAAGTGTGGAGGCAAAGATAACAAAGGAAATGACATTACAAAAAGTTTTGGAGGCACATATAACAAATAAAATGGCATTATGTTGAGTGTGGGATTCAAAAACATGAAGTATGTAAACTAAATGTGATCCCAATTCCCATATTGACAAGAATTGACAATGCTCATAAAAAATGAACTCAAGTGGGGATTCACAAAGACAAGGTATTTAAGCTTCTTTGAGAAGTTTTCAAAAAGTGACACATAAAAATAGTGCATACACCAATATGGCGGTAGGATATTTATCTAGGTGTGAGCTATGTGATGGATTTAATGATGTGGAAGGGTACATCAAATCATGGACGATTTTAATCTTTATATTCCAAAGGCACATATTGTCTGATGAACCTATGCTCATTGACCAACCAAGCATCGGAAGTGGGGACATTGATGGATTAATGGAAATTCGACCCTTCTTTTGACATTTCATGATATTTGTTGTCCTTCATAAATGACAAGTGATTTCAAAAATTTATATTTCTTTTTGAAGGATGTTTTTTGAATTACCCTTCTAGGACATGTTGGAACCCCTTGGAAGGGCTAGGAAGGGTTCAATTTTAATCACTGGTCCCAACAGACATGGCTAGATTGCATAGTGCCCATCTCTTGAAAACCCAACTCGTTTCTCCATGTTTCTCCGAAGTACAACAATTTAAAAAGGCCGTAGTCTAAATGTTCTACGAAATGACTCTTTTTCAATGATATTTTCCGGTCACATTTGCCCCAAATTCGGCGAGAATTTGTTAGATCCGCATATTTGAGTGATTATTTCTGTATAATTTGAGTGCCCCAAGGGTTTTTCAACATGCTGAATCCATTTCTGCATTCATACATGAATTTTAAACAACAAAAAATAGTGATTTCGTGCAAACTTATATCACCAGATTCTGGCTAAAAAACCTATTTCGTAGAATAGTTAGACAATGCCATGAAAAAGGGTTCATCCCATTCCACACAAAATTCCACCATGCAATGCCACTAAGCCGATTCGATCATAAAACCTCCTTCTCTCAATACCGACGACACCTACACACATTCTTAGCCTCCCCGCGACTCATCATTATTGCCTAAAGGCACATGCTTGGGATAGAAAAGTAGCAACAGAGCAGTCGTGGGATTGAAACACAAAGGACAACAAAATACAATTAAGCAAGGACCTTCGAACGTTTGGCTTGGTTTTGAAATGAAATTTGGGCAGAGATGGTTTCCAAAACAAGTAGTTTGGATGACCGGGCGAAATCCCCCCTTAAAGAATGCCAGTTACAATATAATATGATATAATACTAGATTATCATATTTATATATTATATATAAATATAATATTAAAATTTATATACTATGTAATATATTATAATTCATTATTATAGATTAATAATGAATTATAATATATTGCATATAAATTTTTAGTATTATATTTTGATTATAATAATGATCTAATTTTAAGGTCATGAAAAAGCCAAACATAAAATTAGTGTATGAGACCCCCTTGTATGTGGGACAAGGAACCCCCTCTGCTCAACGATTTGACTATACAGAGGTGTACATAGCCCACATACCCCACTCCTCTAGATTTGAATCTCATCTCCAAGGAATTAACTATAATATATTATAATAAATTAAAATTTATTATGTCTATAAAAATTTAAATTTCTCATTTTTAATTTTTAACTGGGTTTAGCTTGGGTGGTTGGGAAGAATGATTGTTATCCTCCCCACCAGGGTTCAATTCCCATAAGTGATATGTTGAGCTCATAACAAGTAAATTGTTTTAATGGATTCATAGTTTATATGTAACTTATTATCAGTTGTGAAGTCCATTTTGAAGCCAAATACATGAAGTTAGTAGAAAATGACCTCATTAATTATAATGACATCGAAAATGGCATAATAGCCAACAAAATTGGTTTACACTAGGAGATGTACTCCTCTAATTGGGAATTTTGTTGCATTCAATAACAAATTATCCCAATCATGATATGGTGAGGGAGCCTCTCTCAAAGAGAGGGCACCCTTATTGTTTGGCACTATAAATCTAAAGGGACATTTGTTACTTTGGTGGTTGAAAAACCAAGAGTCAAATCCTCAAGGTTTCTCCGCATCTGTAGCATATGCTATATCCATGGGACTTACTAGTACAAATGAAGCCTTCGGTTGGATCTCCTCCTCTCTATCTCAATGTTGGTTCCTCAGTTTTCAACCCATGGATTTTCTCCCTTGAAAATTTTGAAAGTTAAGAGCCAACATGACTTATTTTGCTGACATTCAGATATTTTTTCTAGAGATGACTTGGTATGTACCAAGGATGGTTCCCATATGAGTACATGTACATGATTGGTTTGGTAATGTTCTTTGTTTCAGAGACAAAAATTTCCACATGTCTTCATGGATAGAGAGAGATGTCTATTTTTAATATATTCCTATTTTTGAGGAGATGGAGATTGGAGGTTCACATGGTAGTGTTGATTACATATTTAGGGTCATTGCGAGCTCATGGTTCGAATGCGCCTTTTCTAGATGACATGCAAGAAATTTACTATTTTTTGTAGTTGGAGTTCCAGGCCTCAAATGATGATTCTAATTACATATTCGAGTTCCCCACTGAAAATCGAATCTGATGAGTATATTTTCATTGACATGGGATGAGATTCTATTTTTAGCAATGATATTTTTAAACATACTATATTTGGTAGTGGTCCCAAAAATATTTGGACTTTTCCTATTTTTTAGGTTGGACTACTATTTTAGCAGGGCTATATAAAACAGGTGTGGTCGCCAAGCAGGGTGACAAGTGTCGGGTTTAGATTTTGACACGTGGCAATGTTAGAGTGGGACATGTGGCATATCATTGCACGAGGATATGAGGGTGTACTTCATGATAAAAACAAAGTGCATGAGGAGTTGGCATTGCTACTTGACATGTGGAGTTAACTAAACGAGTTATTTTCTCTTTCTCCCACTTTTCTTCCCCTTTCTTGCACTTAACTTCCCTTCATCCCTATTCTTTAGCATTTATCCCTATTTTTCCTCCTAAAATCCCTAAATTCTAGCGCATATCCCACATTACTCCTTATTTATTAGCTCTCTCCCTATCTTTGGGTGCACTCCCTATACTTAGCTCATGATCCCCTTCTCCATGCACATGATCCCTATTTTTACTCAGTTATCTCTCTTATTTAACATATTTTCTCTATTTAACATGCCTTTCCTCCTTTAAAGCACATGTTTCCTTGAAATTATGTTCCTCCCTTTTCCCTATTTTCTAGCATCAATGCGCCTCCCTTTTCCCTATTTTCTAGCATCAATGCGCCTCCCTTTTCCCTATTTTCTAACATCCTTCTCTTTCCTATTTTCTAGCATTAATGGCCTCCATTTTCCCTATTTTCTAGTGCATTGTCTCATTAATGTGCCTGCCCTCCTAAAATCCCTAAATCCTAGTGCATTATTTTCATAACTCCTATTTCCTAGAGCCAACCTTATTATTCCCTATTCCCATGCACTATTTTCCCCTCTTCCTCCACACGTATGCACACCTCCTTCTCCATGCATCCACACATGAGCTTGTTCCCTATTATCTAGCGTATTAATCCCTAATTCTTTGCACCTTCCCTCTTTCGTGCATTCACTCTATCGCACATGTGATCATCACATGCATATATCTTTTCTTATGGGCCTCCTCACAAGTCTACCTACTTTCCCTTTCTCAGGTGTGCCTTCCTTTCATACATATTCCCTTTTATTTTTAGATGACACACCCTCCTATTTTTTCCCACACATATGCGCCCTCATGGATCTATATATTGGATGATTCTCCTCATTGTTCATGGTTTATTTTCTTTAGCAGTAGTAGTCTCTCTCTCTCTCTTCCATTATTCTTTCTTCTCTATAGCTTCTAGTCTTTGTATAAGGAACAATACTCTACTGGTTTTTGTTCTTGTGTTTATTGGTGCAATAAGCCCTTTGGAAAGAGCAAGAATAAAGTTTTGGTGTGCTGGTATCAAGCCGTCGAATCTTGTTGGTACTGTGATTGATTTTTTTATGCATTGTTAGAATTTCTAGCCTATTATTGTGGCATTTCAACCTTGTAATAGTTCCTTTTCCCCTTTCTTTCAATTCATCAACAAACTAACGTTGTATGGTTTTTGTCCAAGAAAACTTCAAATTGTGTTACTTACCCCTTTGGTAGCTTAATCGCTAGCCAAAGGCACTTTTTCTTGCTACTGTTTTCTAGTTATATTTGCAGATTTTTGAAGTTTAGAACAACATGAGGAAATTAGGGACACCCTCGTGAGGTTGGCACACACCAGCCCAAATGGAGAGGAGACTTGCCAATGACATATGGGGCATTTTCTCCTATAATTAGCCTATTTTTTTATCGCTGATTTTACCTCATTTCAAATTTGATTTAGGAGTCAAAAGGTGTGCTAACACTTAGGAAACAACTTGGTCACACAAGTTGTACATATGCATCATTATACAAAATAATTACCAATATTAGATGTTGAATCTGTCATGAATATTGACATTTTTTCAAATCATGCCCAAGGCACCAAACACCCAACACACTTAAGATCCACCTACAATATGAATTCAGGCCAGCTGTAACGGGTCTCAGGTTGGGTTAAAGGTACAAAGGCAATCCCCCCCCAAAGTGGCATCTGACCAATGAATCCATGGAAGCAAACCAACAAAAGAATTAAAAGAGACAAGATGCCAAGAAGCAACATGATGAAGGTACCTTGAACAAAACTTGCAAACACAACCCAAACAAAGGATCCACTACCATTAGAATCAACCATGCTCCAAATAGTACAATATGTCCCATGACAAACGATCACACAAAATCTAGAAGAGTTAGATCAAAACAATGTTGATATTGCCAAGGTAAGTCCTCTCCCCTTGAGTGCCCATAAACATTTGATTTCAATATTTGAACCCATGAATCTCTAGGATTAGTGCAGGTCACCTTGAAGAAGAAAATATTAAACTAGACCTTGGCCAAACAGGCAATGGAGGAAGGAAATCCCTACAAGCCAATTTAGTTATAGATGGAAACTGATGTTAATGGAAACAATCGTGTTGACCAATTCATTGTCAAATCCTAGAGAGATATGAAATATAAGCTCCTTGTTCCAATAGAGGAGCCCCCACCCAATGTCACGAAGAATATTGTTCAACCTCTTCATGGATTTCATATGGAGACATGCACTATTCTTAATTAGAGTGGTGAAAGGTCAATCAAGAAGATTGGAAATCTTATTAAACCCAACACAATGACCTTAGAAATTATTAGTTCCAACATTAGTAAGGAGGAAGTTGCAGCACTAAGAGGACTTAGACGGAACAAGAACATTACAATCCTCAAGGCGGATAAGGGTAACACCACCGTTGTATTAAATAATTCAGATTATGTTGATAAAATGATGGATCATATGACCAACAACGAGAGCTATAAGAAATTAGAAAAAGACCCTAGAAACAAGGTTATTAAGGAGGTCTCTCGGGTCATCATTGAATCCTCTCTCGATGAAGGTTTAAAGAAGAATATCACCCCCAAAAGTTTCTTGGTGCCACGGATTTATGGATTACCTAAAATCCATAAGGACAACATCCCCCTTTGACCCATTGTTAACACCATTGGATCTCCGACATATCTCCTGGCAAAATTCTTGGCCAATAGGTTGAAACCCTTGGTCAGCTTAACAAGCTCATTTGTCAAAGATTCAATGCATTGGGTTTATGACATCAAGTGGTGGCAGGTAGTAGAGAATGATTTGTTGGTGAGTTTCGATGTGGGGTCACTTTATACCAAGATCCTAGTAGAAGATGCCATCAAGGTCATCGAGGAACTAATGGACAAGGAGACGTCAACGCTGGTAAGAGTTTGTCTGAGGTCCACTTTCTTTACTTTCTGGGGTAGTTTTTATGAGAAAACATAGGGTGTGGCTATGGGATCCCCACTGTCACCAGTGGTCGCAAATCTGTATATGGAACACTTTGAAGGACATGCGCTTGACTCTTTCCCTTTAAAACCAAAAGGTTGGAGAAGATATGTTGACGATACAAATTTCCTTTGGCCTCATGGGAGGAACAATTTGAACGAGTTTTTCGATCATTTAAACAGTCAGCATGAGAACATAAAATTCACAATGGAGATTGAAAAGGATAATAGCATTCCATTTCTGGATGTTCACATCACCAAGAAAGGAAATGGTTCCTTTGGGCATGAGGTCTACATAAAACCCACACACACAGACATATATTTGCATGCTGATTCACACCATTTTCCTTCCCAAAAGATTGGAGTACTTAACACCTTAGTGACTCGAGCTTTACGCATTTCCGACGAAGAGCATGTTGAGTTTGAACTAAATCATCTAGCAGATGCATTTAAAAGGAATGGGTACTTAGTAAACCAAGTTGAGAAAGCCATGATAAAGACAAAAGGATCCTATGTGGGACAACAAAGTACACTTCAAGAAATGAAGAGGTTTTCCCTCCCTTACATCAAAGGTCTATCTGAGAAGATAGCTAGGATCTTAAGGAAAGGCGACATTTATGTGGCTTTCTCCCCCATCAACACCATAAGGACTATGTTAGACTTAGCAAAGGATCAGATTGACCCCAACCTACATAAAGGAGTTTATGCTATTCCTTTCTCATGTGGCAAAGTCTACATTGGTGAGACAGGCAGATCGATGAAAGTCAGATTTAAAGAGCATGGTGCCGACATAAAATTGAATAGAGTCCAAAAGTCATCCCTCGGTGAACATTCTTGTACAACTAGCCACCATGTGTGTTTAGAGGATGCTAGAGTTGTGGCCAAAATGGATAACTATGGGAAGCGTAAAGTAATGGAGGCTTTGGAAATCATGTTAAACCCCAATACTTTAAATCGAGATGATGGATGGAAGTTAAGCGAGAGTTGGAGACCAGTGCTTGTTGACTTAATACACGTTACTTGTTGACTTAAGATACGATACCTGACCGTTGCTTAGGGTTTAATTTTACCAAGATGACCTCTCTCAGCGCGAGTTTACTTAAGATACGTTACCCGACCGTTGCTTAGGGTTTAATTTTACCAAAATGACCTCTCTCAACGTGGGTTTCAAGGATCTGGATATCTATTAATTGTATTGTATCTGCTTATTCAATGAGCCTCTTTGATTTCTCGAGTGCTCCTCTTGATGATGATCCCTGGAGGGATCGAAACGCGTCGACTCTCTTGTTTCAACGCAGAGTTCCTTTATTTATTTTATTGTAGTTAATTGCCGGAATCCAATCTTCTTTTTTGGATTTAGCACATCACTACACCATAGGTATATATCCCCTAACAAATCCTTTGTGTAATCACCTTAGTTACATATTTCATGTTAATTTAAAGCCTAATTTATGTAGATCCAAGGATCACAAGGGGGGACTTGAATGCATTACTTCCCTCTAAGAGAAAAAAAGGAGGATTGCAAAATCTAGACCAAGTTTAACCAAGCGTCTTTTGCTGGATCTTGCTCTTAAAACTAGTAGAGAGCCTCTATCCTACTCTTAAAACCAATGTTGCAAATGTCTTTGTTTTCTCTTGATATTTTTCATATTGAGTTTTTCAGTGTGTCAAATTTTCTTGAGATTTATGGAGTTTTTTAGATTCAAGTTTATGCTGGCCAATATTCTTGATATTTATTGGATATTTGCAATACATTTCTTTCTAGATCCGTGATGATATAATCCCTAAAATTTATTTTCAATTTTGCTTAAAACTGATAGTCATCATATTTAAAGGAGGATTATTTGTTTGGTCTAATAGGTGATGCAATATGCTCATATATTGGAAATGCTTTGTAACTCATGTTGAGCTCATATATCATATCATTATAAACAATTGGTTGATAAAGGAATTCTAAACAATAGCATTTCAAATCCAAAACATGATCAAAGTTGTAGTCCATCTCTCTCTCTCTCTCTCACACACACACATGTGTCTCCTCAACGAGGATTTACCAGAGTTTCCAACACTTAGTGGAATTAGGGAAACCCTTAGCATGGGAAAAACATGTATATGTTACACAAAAATTAGCAATCTAGGAAAGTTAGGTTGAAATAATAGCATAAAACAACTATTAGTGTTAATACATTGATTGGTCCCACATGTATGTGACCTTATATATGAAATCCGGGTCTCGATTAGTCCCTCATCAGTGATAATTGAAGCACCAACTCTTGTACTAATGGCGAAGATTTGAGAGTTTGGCATAAAATAAAGTTTTGACCCAACCATGTTCTTTCCCAAGTTGTAGTATCTCTCACATGCACAAATGTTAGGGTATAATGCATAGGAAAACTTCCTACATTTCTTTAGACCTTCGAGTCGGCTCTTGATTCAAAGTGGGGTACATTTATTGAACCAAATATCCTCTTGGAA
Source organism: Picea engelmannii (assembly GCA_009831015.1). NCBI lineage: Eukaryota > Viridiplantae > Streptophyta > Pinopsida > Pinales > Pinaceae > Picea > Picea engelmannii. The sequence goes on along the minus strand of ML794436.1, from coordinate 410,651 downwards.
TTCATAGCTTAGATTTCAAATAAAAAAGAATTGTTGTAGCCTCAAAAAAAAAGAAAAAAGAGCTATGAGTTATAGTTTTGGGAGTGACTAAGAAGCTAAACAACACACAAATTCAATATATTTTAGAGAGAGGAATGATTTTTGGAATCATAAGAATCATAATTTGATTTTGCATGACAAATAACTCAAGGAAAAATGGATTTGTAGGTAAGGGAGTGCTATTTACAAACTCTTTCCCATGGTTGCAAACTCCACACCTTAGACATATTGGGCATTTAAAACATATTCAACAAGTTTAAATGAAAACCCATGAAGCAAATCGACGCAATAATTGCAAAAACAATTGTTGGAACTCTATTTCATTAGTGAAAGAAAGTTATTAGTTGGTTTACATAAGGATTCTACCATTAATGAACATGGAATAGAGAAATGCACCAAGGGATGGGTTGACGTAGTGCTATTTTGGTTTTTTCCACATACCCATTCAACCAAAAATGTTACCACGAAGAAAAGAAATGGCATTGGGGGTTGATTCACCATTTTCCTCCACCATCCCATAAACATTGAGATAGAATGTCATAGGGGGGTTAATTTATCATTGGTGTTATGACATTTTTCATTAAATCTCTTCCATAATGACATACATTGAGTCTCAAGAGGGAACTAAATCTCTGTTTTGAGTCAATCTAGCACAAAGACTGATACAATGATCACAATTTACCTCCCGTGCATGTAGGGATAATGGGAATGGGGTGAAAAAGAGAAGGAGAAGAAGAAGAATAGTGACTTTCTTATGTAGAAAGAGTGGTGTTCCAGGTGGATTTTTAGTTTGTAATGGCCTCTTTACTTTCAATCTTGCCTCCTCTACCGTTAATTTGAATTTATGATCCTTTTTTTAAACACAAACTAAAATGTATTTATATTAAAAGGGCTACGCTAGAGCGAACAACATAAAAAAGTAGACATAATAGGGCATTTAGCTGGAGAGTTTGAGTAACTAGAACATAAACATAAACAACAAATTTTAATAGCCTTACAGGGCCATTCCCATGATTTTCAATACTAATAATATCTTTACAAAATTTCCCAAGGCACCACCAAATTAAAAAAAAAACATTAGCTACATGTTTGAGGCAGAGTCCTGAATATCGGAGGCCCATGAAAGTTGTAGAGGTCCATCTTCTATATCCATTGGGGCAGTGCCATGGTTTGAATTTACTAAGTCATTATCAATAATTGCATCAGGATGGTCGGGTTTGTCAGGGTTCATTGAGTCTGCAATTAAGCACTGAAGCAGAACTGGGGCTCTGAGCTAATGGAAGGAATCTTCCATTTTGTTAATTCGATGAGGTAGGGCAAAGAGAGTAGCCTCAAATTCACCAAATTCTTCTTCCATTTTGCGAGAAATCCCAACCATCATTTCCTTGAACTCTCTGAATTTGGCCATAAGATGTTGCAGGGATGAGCTATTGGCCTGACCAAACTCTTCGTGATGTTTGAGGATTTTCTTGAGGTCACTCACATAGGGCTCCATAGGGATTCCCTGTGGCCAAGCCCTGAAACTACTCTAGCCGAAAGTGAAGACAATACACCGAGAGCGATGTATGTAGATAATTAACATAACAACACCACATTTGTCAGGCATTAAATAAAAACCGAGAATAGACTTGTGAAACTGTCAGAAATACCAAGGAGAGAAACCAGAGGTGACCCCAACCAAACGCCCCAAATTCTAATTCCATAGAGCAACGACTGACAACAAGGAGCCTTGACTGAAACTTCTTCTTTCCCCAGGAACAAACAAGCACTGAACCCCGCTTAGGTTGAGCCCTTCCAAACCAAGACAAAACACATTCAATAACATAAACATATGTGTCATACCTCTACCCTACGAGACACTTAAAGAATTTGAAGCACTCAAGCCTGAGTGAAAGCTCACACACTCACCACTAAAATTCACACACTCTCCATAACACTTCACACATTTGAAGGCAACCCGTTGTACGAGGAGTGCACACTTGGTGGGAGGATGCATGGAGTCACGTCACATCATGAGAGAGGTTTTAGGGGATGGGGGAGACTCCCCTTTCTCCATTTAAATTAAAGTCCCCTTATGCCATCCTAGAATCCACCTTAGCCCAATGGTCGACAAGGGAGTTTAGGCCTCTTTTAATATGGAAGAGGTTAAGTTCTTCGAAATTCCCAATTAGAGAGGTGATTCGGTGTAGTATACCACTCATGAGGTTGTTCTCCATGTAGATTCTTTTAAGAACCGACTTGACAATTAACATTGAGTCACCAAACACTGAGAGCTGAGAGATGTTGCGCTCTTTGGATAATTTTAACCATGCATAAAGAGCACATGCTTTCACAATATTATTTGTTGTAAACACAATAAAATATTGCATTTCCTTTAGGATCAAAGAGACTTCCACCTACACCTACCACCCCAAAATTTATGATCCTTTATAATGAGAGTTTCTCTCTTATAAATCACTTGGAGATATATTAATCCCAAAATTAAGTTAGAATACTTTCATCCTCCATCAATGAAAATGTTTTCTTTATGTTTTTATAAAATTATGTGATTTTATTCAACTTAACTTAACATTTTGATAAAGTCATGATCAGATTTGATTTCTTAATCTTATTATTATATTATTTTATATCATTATAAACATTTTGATAAAGTCATGATCATATTTGATTTCTTAATCTTATTATTATATTATTTTATATCATTATAACAAAGCTGCTTTTGAAGTGGGAATGGAACCTTTGACCTCCTTTAGCTTCAAATAATACCTTCTTGCAAATTAATAATGCTAATACTCACTTAGATATAATAATGCTAATACCCACTTAGATAGTACTAAAAATCTTATCCTTAATTGAAAGATGAATTGATTTGGGGAAAAAGTTGCGTTGTTGTTGATTTGGTCTTTTTAGACTTTCAAAAGTTAATTGTAATAGTAGTCTGTATATAAACCAAGACCTTTGATAATGTCTAAATACACTATATTTTTAAACACCCCAAAGGGTCCCACCAAAAGCCTTAGAAGATCCACACCTCCTCACAACCTTTGACATAACAAGCAATTTTTTAATAAAAAGAAATGACCTAGGATAGCTTTGGTAAAGTTGTGAGGCCCTCTTTCACCTTTCTCTCCGTCATAATATATGCATGTGACGTTCCGAGCCCACCCGACAACCTTTTGAATGCATGTGAAGAATGGAGCCGCCACCGTGAAATGACTTCTACCCGTCAAGTGAATATGGATGGAGTAAGTTAATTTGGATGGAGTAAGTTAATTTGAGAGTAATCTTTTCTCTTTTCAGGTTAAAAAATGGGTTTAAATTCGACCATATTTTCAGGGGTAGCTTTGAATTTGGCATGGATCAGAGTTTCATGTTTTTCAGAATCTTATTTCAGGGGTTTTGTCCCATTTTAAACTAATCTAGATGTTCAGAAAATCGATTAGACTTCTAGATTGGTCGAAAATTTAAAACTACACCGTGAAAAACTTGTCGGAAAAGTAACTCGGGAGGGAAGATTGCTCCTGAGTTAGCCCACTCCAATATAGATTGTAGGATCGGTTTGGTCGACATAAATGGGAGACATTCGTGTCATTTAAGAATTAAGCTACTCTTGCAAGGCTAGTCCAGTCCATGGTCTTATGTACACCTATGTTTTTTCCCACATGATCATATGTTTAAAATCTGTATGCATCTTCTTGTTTAGAGTCTATATACATCTTCTTAACCTTGATGCATTACTCATTTTATAGTTTTCAACATAACAGTGTCACAATTTATAACATTTCATATTTTTTAAAATAGTTCACAAATTTGATACACAAGATTTCGAGACTAAAAATACAACAAAAACTCAAAGTGATCATAATAATGATGTGTACTTGACATGCCACATCAAATTTTTGGCTTTGGCCAATTTATTTGCAAAAATCAACTGCCAAAGACTCACACATGCATATTTACAAGCAAAACCTAGCATAATATGGTCATCCCTTGATATACAGGGGTGAATCCAACATTACAGGTCAAACAAATATCTTTTCGGACAAAACCCATGTGACATAATTTTTCAATCTGGAAAAGTATACCTATATTCGACAAAATCAAGATAAGGGGCCAATTAAAAAACATATTATTGATTTTATTCTAAGTGGAAAATTACTTTTTATATTATAATGAGTGCCACCCCCTTATCACTTTACACATACACTATAAAAAGACAAAAGACAAATATCATGAAGGAATAAAGGGGGTAACACCTTTTGATTCAAACATATGAGGGGCATTGGGATAAACAAAGTAAAATGATCCGAACCCTTTCTAAGCCAAAGTCACTTTATTGAATTTTAAAAAGATAGGGGCTTGAGTTTATAAAACCACCCCATATGAAGAAGCCGTCGCATGGTGCCATGAGTTATAAAAGGTATACGTGGAGGCCCCCAAAATGGAAAATTTCTTTGTTGTTTTCTACGTTTTGTGTGCGTTTACAGGTATAAAAGTATAGGACATCAAGAAAGTCATCCATCTACAATCACTTGCCAAGAGGTAAACCAAGGAACTCATCTCAAAATCGGTAAGGGTATTTAATCACTCATCTTGCACTTTTTACTAGACTATATTTCAAGTTTGAGTGGTTTTCATCTATTGGTCTGCATTATTTCTGTTGTTCATTTATCATTCCAAATCATTAAGCAAACACTTAACTCCAACCTTCACCATAGCCCAATTGGACAAGGCACTAGTTTACTAATAGTGAGTGAAGTGTTTTCGTGTTGTGAGAGGTAAGCCTCCCATAGTCCTTTTTGTGTAGGAGTTGCACTTAAAGAGTGGGGATTTGTGTCGAGGTGACAATGAGAACTTGTCTTGTGTGGTACCACCTTAACGCCTTAACATACCTTGATAAGACCACTAACTTGGGTGGTAACAAACCCCATCAAGAAAAAATAGTTTTCACACATATGGAGCTCGACATTGGATCCATAATGATCAACAACCCCAATAAACATGTCCAAACTAGTGCATTTCCTTCAGAAAGGTTATTTAGTTGATATGCAAAATTAGACTCAAAGTGGGTCCCATAGACGAAACCTAGTTTTGGTTAGTAGACATTTTTAGGTGACAACATTTGCTCATATTATGGGATGGATCCTCTATGTGAAGTCCTAAGAACCAGACTCTAGGGTGAGTATACTAGTGGATTAATCAATTGAAATATGGAGCCAAAATAACATTAATATATGGAGTAAAAAATTACATTATGGAGTCAAAATAACATTAAGCTATGGGGTCAATAATTGTGGTGTGGAATCAACCCTTCTCTTCTTCTCAAACTTTGGTGGGAAACAATAATATATGTCGGAAAAAGAAAGAAAAACAAAGTGAATTAATTAAGAAAGCTGGAAAATCTACTTACCTAGCCTAGCAAACAAAGTGGGCCCACTATATGGCATGGCACCATCAATGTAACCATGCAAATAATTTGATAATATTGTGGGACTTGTGCATGGACATGGACAACAAGGAAGGTCAAGTTATCAAGGTTCGATAGATAAAATCATAGAAAAATGCATCCTTGATTCCTATGAACACACTTTCAAAGGGAAAACACTACTTGAAGCACAAACAAATTAGAAAAAAATTGGGTCGCATAAAAACATAATGGAAACGAGTGTGAACAAATGAAAATAATGTATGCATTACCTTTTCCAAAAAGAAGTTTCATATTTCCTCCTATATTTTTTTGGAAAATCTCCTTTATCCTTGCAATGATTAGGTCTTCATGAAAATCACTTCTTCAAAGCCTTTGGACTGAGAAGTAAGTGTATAAAACAAATCAAATTTTCCCTTGAATTCCAATCTGCACTTTTCCTTTGGTACCGAAATATACAATATCTTGCATTTATGCCATCGTCGTGATCATGGCTATCATGAAACTCAAAACCCTCATACTCTAGGAAATATGAAACAATAATATAATGCTAATCTTCAATTTCATACCATCATTGTTTTTCATCTTTGCCACCACTATCTGGAAAATACAAAAACCCAGGGTGACCCTCATACTCTCGGAAATATGAAACCATAATATAATGCTAATCTTCAATTTCACACCATCATTGTTTTTCATCTTTGTCACCACTATTTGGAAAATACAAAAACCTAGGGTGAATGTTGATTATCCTCAATGTCCCATGTCCAAAATATGGGACAATGAAGGTTGAAAATAATTTGAACTAACATCACTATTGATAAAGTAAGGAATGGATTCACAAAGTGGTTTGTTATTATCATATTCTTTGTAGTTGACATTCATCATTTAAGTCAAAATTAAAATCTAATGAAGGCTGAAAAAGACATTTACTAACAACACTATCATTTGAAAGACCAAGAGGTCCATTAAATGATTCATGAATTTCATACCTTATGTGTTGGAGATTACCATCTTTTTGGTTTGCATCCTCTTACAATGAATTGCATAAACATCTTCATTTTTTACCTATTCTTCCATGCGATGTACTTGAAATTCACGAGAAACCATATTGTTTCCAAACTCAACAAACACATGCTCGTTGCTAATAGGGTTTGCAAAACTTGATTTCATGCATTGCTTGTAAATTTCATCATAATTTGTATGCACCTTATTTAGAAAAGTATCTATAACAATGTCCAATTAATGACTAGTGAAACTCAAATGTCTATTACTTTTTCTCATAGAAGTTTGATCAACAACATTCATATGACATGTTGGGCTAAGAAGACTTCCAGGCTGAAGATGATCTCCAAAATTCATGAAAGCCCCTATTTCATCAAGAACTAATGACCCATTATAAGAAAATTGTTACTTTGTATACCTAATTGATCCAGATTTTATGAGCAGAACGAAATGAATACAGATTATTAACAGGTGCTTAACACAAAATAACAGAAATACAGTAAAACTAGTTTTCTATTCAATAACGAAATAAGCTGAAACTGTAAAATGTAGCGGAAACAAGCTTGCTGGAATGGTGGCGGCTTATCTCTGAGAAGAGATGTGACGGTTGCACGCATTCGCAAGAAGAAGGTTACAATGAGGCTCTGAAGGCCTTTTTACAATAAGAAAGAATGCCAAAAACCCTAGACATCCAAAAACCCAACCCTAGGAGATGAAGCGCCAAAAGTCATGTGGGCCCCGTTTGGGTAAGTTAGTACATCAACTTCCCGGGGTCGTAACTTTTGCATACGATCTTCGTTTTAGGTGTGTGATAGCCCGTTGGAAAGGTATCGTCGAGGAGATTAATTTTGGGGGCTCAATTATTCTTTTGGATAAAATCGAGGAACTTGATCTCGAAAAAAAAAATTCATTTAGGCCCTCAAAATGGCCCCGGAAGTTAAAACTGCTAAAAATAGAAAATTGCCAAAATTGTCAGAAAACTGTTTTGAGCCAGTTGGAAAAGGTGGGTGGCCACCGATATCCATCTGGATCAATCCTCCCTCCTTAGGAAGCAATGGTCTCCATTGCGTTGAGGTCCCCCATCAGATGAGGAAATTTCTGCTGAATTTGGCCCCGGGTGAGCCACTTGCCTTGGTGCAGGAGTTGCCCTGCTTTGACAACTCGATAAGGTTCGATCCTTTATTTTCAAGTGCCCTTGATCCGTGTGTCCACAATCTGATCATTGGATGCCCGTTGTATGCTGATCCAGATTTTATGAGCAGAACGAAATGAATACATATTATTAACAGGTGCTTAACACAAAATAACAGAGATACATTAAAACTAGTTTTCTATTCAATAACGAAATAAGCTGAAACTGTAAAATGCAGCGGAAACAA
>ML794436.1:360535-401534 GCA_009831015.1 Picea engelmannii | reverse complement strand
CATCCCATGTGCGAGGGTGCTTTGAATTATACATGCGAAGGATATGCACAATCATTCGATTTACAACCTCGGTTTGGCCATCTGTCTGGGGGTGGAAGGCCATGGATTTGGTGAGCTTGGTGTCCAGCAGTGACCAGAGGCTCAACCAAAATGTGCTGAGAAATCGACTATCCCGATATGAGACAATGGTTTGTGGGATTCCAAAAAGTACCCAAACTCGTTCAAAGAAGAGCTTGGCAGTGGCCTTTGTTGTGATGCTCTTCTTGTAGGCAACCAGAATCACCATCTTAGAAAAGCGATCAACAACCACAAAAACACAGTCATTTCCCCGCTTGGTGGACGGGAGGCTCAACATGTAGTCCATTGAGATGGATTCCCATGGCCTGTCAGGAGTAGGAAGAGGGGTGTACAGGCCCTGTTTCTTAGTGGTCGGTTTGGCAATAACACAGACAGTGCAGGACCTGATATACTTGTTGACCTCCTGACGAAGTTTCGGCCAATAGAAATGTTTCTATAGCATCGCCATTGTCTTTTCAACGCCGAAGAGTCCCGCCACCTGACTGTAGTGGGCTTCCCAGATCAGTTTCGCTCACTCACTTGATGGAACACAAATATGGCCCAGACGACACAACAACCCATCCTGAAGATGGAAATTATCGACAACTGTGTTTGCACCCAACATTTGGTAGGTGGTGGTGAAGTCAGGGTCTTTCTAATAGAGTTGGGGCCATTCAGAGGTCTCATGGCCGCAAGAGTCTAGCATCGTGGTGAGTGCCACGACTAGTGGTCTGCTGAGGAAATCAACGACGCGATTAGTGCTTCCTGTTTTATACTTGATGTTGAAGTGGAATTGCTGCAAGTATGTGGACCACTTTTGATGGCGGTCATTCTACAATTTTCCCTGCGTCTGCATGAATTGCAATGGCTTATGATCAGTGTGGATGACTGTCTCCTTCCCAATAATGTAATGTCTCCACTGGCGGCATGCTTGCACAATGGAGTACATTTCTTTGTCGTAAGTAGGGTACTTACAGACAGTATCTGACAGTGTCTCACTATGATAGGCCACGGGGTGGCCATGTTGAGTGAGAACGACACCCACAACATAGTCTGAAGCATCTGTCTCGATCTCAAAAGGATGTTGCAGGTCTGGTAGTGAAAGTACTGGGGCTGAGCACAAGCGTTGCTTCAAATCATCGAACGCTTGTTGTTGGGACCGGCCCCATGCAAATTTCGCCTTACCACCACCTTTGTTTATTTGGCTGAGGGCCCATGCAATATGGGAGAAACCCAACACGAACCTATGGTAGAAATTGGCAAGGCCCAAGAAGCTCCGAAGCTCAGTGAGTGTTGTTGGGGCTGGCTAGTCACGGATGACTTGGATCTTGGCTGGATCCACATGTACGCCATGCTGATCAATGATGTAGCCCAGGTAATGGACCCTGTCCATGCTGAAGGAGCATTTTTCCAAGTTGGCGTATAGCTTGTGCTGCCGTAGGGTGTGTAGAACCTGCTGAATATACTGCAAGTGTTCGGCCCAAGTCTTGCTGTAAATTAGAATGTCATCCAGATACACCACTACAAAATTATTGGTGAATGGTCACATGATATCGTCCGTCATCCTCATGAAAGTGGTTGGAGCATTTGTCAAACCAAAGGGCATGACCAACCATTCAAAAAGGCCTTCCTTTTACTTGAAGGCGGTCTTCCATACATCTGTCTATTCTATCGGTACCTGGTGGTAGCTAGACTTCAGATCAATCTTATTGAAGTATTTTTCCCCCGTGAGTTGATCAAGGAGGTCATCGATTCGGGGAACCGAGTACTAGTTTCTGACTGTGATTTTATTCAGAGCCAGGTAATCAATACAGAGTCGCCAGGTTCCAAATTTCTTCTGTACCAGCACGATTGGGCTCCCCCAAGGTGATGAGCTGGGGAGGATGTGCCCCTTGTGGAGCAGTTCGTGGATCTATCGCTTGATCTCCTCATTCTCTATCAAAAAGTGACGATAGATTGACCCATTGGGTAGTGGTGTGCTGGGGGTCAGATCGATGGGGTGCTTGACCTGACAGTGCAGAGGTACCCTTGTAGGTGAGGAGAAGATATCCGAGTATTCTTCCACGACCTTATCTACTTGCTTCTGTTGTGTGGAGAGGTCGACCACAGAGACCCTGGATGTGGCTGTGATCTTTCGCTTATTCTGAGAGTGAATCATGAAGAAGACAAACTTCCCCATCCGAGAGATGACCTTCCTGCATTGCTTAGCAGAGATCAAGGAAATAACACTAGGTGGGACTGCCTCGGGTATCCTGTACAATTTCCTGTTCAAAGTAATAATAACACTACGAGGCCTAAACTCATATACAACATGACGTTTCCATAAATAAGGTTGGCCCAAAATAACATCACAAACTTCGAGAGGAAAAACATCACACAATACCTCATCTTTGAAGGGTTTGATGCCGTACGACAGTCGACACAGTTGGCTGACGAGGAGATCGCTTCCTTGGCAGAGCCATCCAATGGTGTACAGTTGTGGGTGGGTGTTGTTGGCAGGGCCAGCCACTTGACGACCTCTGCTGAGATGAGGTTCTTCCCACATCAATGATGAAGTGCAACAAGGTGCCTTTTACCCACATCTGTGAATGTAATAGGCGCTCTCCTTCTTCTGGCTCGTCTGGTTCACCAGGACGGAGCTTGGTGGTAGCAACGGTGGCACTGGGTTCCACGTGAATTATCCATATTACCCTTTCTGGTTCTAGCTCAGAGTCATAATCTGCATCTGATTCAGAGGCTTTCACTTCAGCCACCAGTGACTTCTTTGAGCGGTAGTCAACAGTGTTATGCCAAGGGCTCTTATGGAAGTCGCAGCACTTCCCAGTATCTTTCTTTGTCTTTCCAGTGTCCTTCTTTGCTTGCGGCTTGGACTGGTTGTCCTGATACTGTCCATCTTTGCTCTATCCTTTGTTCGGTGGGTTGGGGCCGCCCTTTTCTGGCTTTTGTTGTGAGGGGTTCCCAGGCCCAAATTGCCGCGTCTTTTGTTTGAGCTTCTGCTCGATTTTGACAGCATATCGGTAGGCCACGCCCAAGGATGAGATGTCAAGAAATTCCATTTTGGTTTGGATGTATCTATGAAGAGAACCATGATACTTGAGCACCAGATTTCACTCTGAATCTTTGATACCCAACTTGGTGCCAAGGTATGGAAGATATTTTTGAAATCTGGCACTGCTTGGTCTCTTTCTTGCCGCAGTGTGGTCCATTTGGTATACATGTCATCATAACTTCTGACAGGGTAGTATTGTTCCTTAATAGCATCCCCAGAGGATTCCCAGGTGGTCGTGACTAAAAATAATGATGTTTCCTCTGTTTCCTTTTTCTCACAAAAAGTTTCCCACCAATCTTTGACATGGGGAACGGCTTTGAGGAGCGCAAAAGTAATCTTTTCTTTATTCGAAAAGTTATGGATAGAAAAATACCCTTTTAGTAGATTCAACCACTTGTCTACAACGTCTGCGTCTATCTGACCTTCAAATATAGGAATATCGAAGTTTATTTGTACCTTGAAGGGGGCAGCGCCTCCGTTCAAAGAAGATGCGTCGCTTGTTGGTAGCCGCCGAAGGATTTGCGCGAAACTATCCATCATCTCGTTCCTCTGTTGCGTGAGGGATTCCTCAATCAACAGTTTGAAAGGATCTCCTGTCCCGTCATATTTATTTTCTCCTACCATGGGAGGTCCCTTGGGCATGCGAGAGCTTCTTTCCTCAAGAGAAATAAGCTCGAGACCCAACTCTTTGTACTCTGACCTCGTTGGGGACATGCATTAAGACGACAAGGAGCAGATTGCTCTGATACCACTGATCCGGATTTGATGAGAAGAATGAAATGAATACTGATTATTAATAGGTTCTTAACACAAAATAATAGAGATACAATAAAACTGGTTTTCTATTCAATAACGAAATAAGCTGAAACTGTAAAATGCAGCGGAAACAAGCTTGCTGGAATGGTGGCGGCTTATCTCTGAGAAGAGATGTGACAGATGCATGCATTTGCAAGAAGAAGGTTACAATGAGGCTCTGAAGGCCTTTTTAAAATAAGCAAGAATGCCAAAAACCCTAGACATCCAAAAACCTAACCCTAGGAGATGAAGCGCCAAAAGTCGTGTGGGCCTCGTTTGGGTAAGTTAGTACATCAACTTCCCGGGGTCGTAACTTTTGCATACGATCTTCGTTTTAGGTGTGTGATAGCCCATTGGAAAGGTATCGTCGAGGAGATTAATTTTGGGGGCTCAATTATTCTTTTGGATATCATTGAGGAAATTGATCTCGAAAAAAAAAATTCATTTAGGCCCTTAAAATGGCCCCGGAAGTTAAAACTGCTAAAAATAGAAAATTGCCAAAATTGTCAGAAAACTGTTTTGAGCCAGTTGGAAAAGGTGGGTGGCCACCGATATCCATATGGATAAATCCTCCCTCCTTAGGAAGCAATGGTCTCCATTGCATTGAGGTCCCCCATCAGATGAGGAAATTTCTGCTGAATTTGGCCCCGAGTGAGCCACTTGCCTTGGTGCAGGAGTTGCCTTGCTTTGATGACTCGATAAAGTTGGATCCTTTGTTTTCGAGTGCCCTTGATCCATGTGTCCACAATCTGATCATTGGATGCCCGTTGTATGCTGATCCAGATTTTATGAGCATAACGAAATGAATACATATTATTAACAGGTGCTTAACACAAAATAACAGAGATACAGTAAAACTAGTTTTCTATTCAATAACGAAATAAGCTGAAACTGTAAAATGCAGCGGAAACAAGCTTGCTGGAATGGTGGCGGCTTATCTCTGAGAAGAGATGTGACGAAAACACACATTCACAATAAGAAGGTTACAATGAGGCTTTGAAGGCCTTTTTACAATAAGAAAGAATTCTCAAAACCCTAGACATCCAAAAACCTAACCCTAGGAGATGAAGCACCAAAAGTCATGTGGGCCCTGTTTGGGTAAGTTAGTACATCAACTTCCCGAGGTCATAACTTTTGCATACAATATCTATTTTAGGCATGTGATAGCCTGTTCGAAAGGTATCATCGAGGAGATTAATTTTGGGGGCTCATTTTTTCCTTCGGCTATCATTGAGGAGCTCGATCCCGAAAAACCTTTATTTAGGCCCTCAAAATGGCCCCAAAAGTTAAACTGCTAAAAATAGTAAATTGTCAAAATTGTCAGAAAACTATTTTGAGCCAGTTGGAGAAGGTGGGTGGCCACCGATATCCATCTGGATCAATCCTCCCTCCTTAGGAAGCAATGGTCTCCATTGCGTTGAGGTCCCCCATCAGATGAGGAAATTTCTGTTGAATTTGACCCCGGGTGAGCCACTTGCCTTGGTGCAGGAGATGCCTTGCTTTGACAACTCGATAAAGCTGTATCCTTTATTGTCGAGTGCCCTTGATCTGTCTTTCCACAATCTGATCATTGGATGCCTATTGTAGGCAGTCAGGTTTGAGCTCTGTTGGTGTTAGTTGTTCTGCTACTTTTGAGGTGTCCAATAATGGTGGGAAATAAGGGCGAAGGAGATCCACGTTGAACACTGGGTGTAGACTAAGGAAAGGAGGAATGTTGAGCTCAAAAGAATTATCCCCCACGACCTTGGTGATATTGTACGACCCATAACAGAGTGGGCGAAGCTTTCGATGGGGTCCTGTAAGGCGTTCTTTCTGCAAGTGCAACCAAACTTTGTCGCCCACCTGAAACTTATGCGGCACCCGATGTTGATCATGGCGTTGTTTGTACTTGTCATTGGACTTCTGTGGGATATCCTGAACCTGTTGGCGGATGTGATGGATCCGCTCAATGAACCAGGTGGCTTTGTCAGCTTCAGTTGGAGAAGGAGATGAGTCGGTCGAGGTGACTGCAAGGGGAAGTGCAACATCTATGAGTCCCAATGGTTGGAATCCCGATTCCCAACCCCACTTGAAAGGGGTTATGGTCGGTTGAGCTATGTAGGGCTCGGTTGCTATGTTGGACATAGGGAAGGCTCTCATCCCATGTGAGAGGGTGATTTGAATTATACATGCGAAGGATATGCACAATCATTCTATTTACAACCTCGGTTTGGCCATCTGTCTGGGGGTGGAAGGCCGTGGATTTGGTGAGCTTGGTGTCCAATAGTGACCAGAGGCTCGACCAAAATGTGCTGAGAAATCGACTATCCTGATATGAGACAATGGTTTGTGGGATTCCAAAATGTACCCAGACTCGTTCAAAGAAGATCTTGGCAGTGGCGTTTGTTGTGATGCTCTTCTTGTAGGCAACCAGAATCACCATCTTAGAAAAACAATCAACAACCACAAAAACACAGTCATTTCCCCACTTGGTGGACGAGAGGCTCAACATGTAGTCCATTGAGATGGATTCCCATGGCCTGTCAGGAGTAGGAAGAGGGGTGTACAGGCCCTGTTTCTTAGTGGTCAGTTTGGCAATAACACAGGCAGTGCAGGACCTGATCTACTTGTTGACCTCTTGATGAAGTTTCGGCTAGTAGAAATGTTTCTGTAGCATCCCCACTGTCTTTTCAACGCCGAAGAGTCCCGCCACCCGACTGTAGTGGGCTTCCTAGATCAGTTTCGCTCACTCACTTGATGGAACACAAATATGGCCCAGACAACACAACAACCCATCCTGAAGATGGAAATTATCGACAACTGCGTTTGCACCCAACATTTGGTAGGTGGTGGTGAAGTCAGGGTCTATATAATAGAGTTGGGGCCATTCAGAGGTCTCATGGCCGCAAGAGTCTAGCACCGTGGTGAGTGCCGCGACTAGCGGTCTGCTGAGGAAATCAATGACGCGATTGGTGCTTCCTATTTTATACTTGATGTTGAAGTGGAATTGCTGCAAGTATGTGGACCACTTTTGATGGCGGTCATTCTACAATTTTCCCTGCGTCTGCATGAACTGCAGTGGCTTATGATCAGTGTGGATGACTGTCTCCTTCCCAAGAATGTAATGTCTCCACTGGCGACATGCTTGCACAATGGAGTACATTTCTTTGTCTTAAGTAGGGTACTTACAGATAGTATCTCACAGTGTCTCACTATGATAAGCCACCGGGTGGCCATGCTGAGTGAGAACGACGCCCACAGCATAGTCTGAAGCATCTGTCTCGATCTCAAAAGGATGTTGCAGGTCTGGTAGTGAAAGTACTGGGGCTGAGCACAAGCGCTGCTTCAAATCATCGAACGCTTGTTGTTGGGACCGACCCCACGCAAATTTCGCCTTACCACCACCTCTGTTTATTTGGCTGAGGGCCCATGCAATATGGGAGAAACCCAACACGAACCTATGGTAGAAATTGGCAAGGCCCAAGAAGCTTCGAAGCTCAGTGAGTGTTGTTGGGGCTGGATAGTCACGGATGACTTGGATCTTGGCTGGATCCACATGTACGCCATGCTGATCAATGATCTAGCCCAGGTAATGGACCCTGTCCATGCCGAAGGAGCATTTTTCCAAGTTGGCGTATAGATTGTGTTGTCGTAGGGTGTGCAGAACCTGCTAAATATGCTGCAAGTGTTTGGCCCAAGTCTTGCTGTAAATTAGAATGTCATCCAGATACACCACTACAAAATTATTGGTGAATGGTTGCATGATATCGTCCATCATCCTCATGAAAGTGGCTGGAGCATTTTTCAAACCAAAGGGCATGACCAACCATTCAAAAAGGCCTTCCTTTGACTTGAAGGTGGTCTTCCATACATCTGTCTATTCTATTGGTACCTGATGGTAGCTAGACTTCAGATCAATCTTACTGAAGTATTTTTCCCCCGTGAGTTGATCAAGGAGGTCATCGATTCGAGGAATCGGGTACTTGTTTCTGACTATGATTTTATTCAGAGCCCGGTAATCAATACAGAGTCGCCAGTTTCCAAATTTCTTCTGTACCAGCATGATTGGGCTCCCCCAAGGTGATGAGCTGGGGTGGATGTGCCCCTTGTGGAGTAGTTCATGGATCTATCGCTTGATCTCCTCATTCTCTAGCAAAAAGCGATGATAGACTGGCCCATTAGGTACTGGTGCGCCGGGGGTCAGATCGATGGGGTGCTTGACCTGACAATGCAGAGGTACCCTTGTAGATGAGGAGAAGATATCCGAGTATTCTTCCACGACCTTATCTACTTGCTTCTATTGTGTGGAGAGGTCGGCCACAGAGACCCTGGATGTGGCTGTGATCTTTCGCTTATTCTGAGAGTGAATCATGAAGAAGACAAACTTCCCCGTCCGAGAGATGACCTTCCTACATTGCTTAGTAGAGATCAAGGAAATAGCACTAGGTGGGACTGCCTCGGGTATCCTGTACAATTTCTTGTTCAAAGTAATAATAACACTACGAGGCCTAAACTCATATACAACATGACGTTTCCATAAATAAGGTTGACCCAAAAGAACATCACAAACTTTGAGAGGAGCAACATCACACAATACCTCGTCTTTGAAGGGTTTGATGCCGTACGACAGTCGACACAGTTGGCTGACGAGGAGATCGCTTCCTTGGCGGAGCCATCCAATGGTGTACAGTTGTGGGTGGGCGTTGTTGGCAGGGCAAGCCACTTGATGACCTCTGCTGAGATGAGGTTCTTCCCACATCAACGATGAAGTGCAACAGGGTGCCTTTTACCCGCATCTGTGAATGTAAGAGGCGCTCTCCTTCTTCTGGCTCGTCTGGTTCACCAGGCTGGAGCTTGGTGGTAGCAACTGTGGCACTGGGTTCCACGTCAATTATCCATCTTCCCCTTTCTGGTTCTGGCTCAGAGTCATAATATGCATCTGATTCAGAGGCTTTCACTTCAACCACCAGCAACTTCTTTGAGCGACAGTCAACAGTGTTATGCCAAGGGCTCTTATGGAAGTCGCACCACTTCCCGGTATCTTTCTTTGTCTTTCTGGTTTCCTTCTTTGCTTGTGGCTTGGACTGGTTGTCCTGATACTGTCCATCTTTTCTCTATCCTTTGTTCGGTGGGTTGGGGCCGCCCTTTCTTGGATTTTGTTGTGAGGGGTTCCCAGGCCCAAATTGCCGCGTCTTTTGTTTGAGCTTCTGCTCGATTTTGACGGCATATCGGTAGGCCACGCCCAAGGATGAGATGTCCAGAAATTCCATTTTGGTTTGGATGTATCTATGAAGAGCACCATGATAGTTGAGCACCATATGTCACTCTGAATCTTTGATACCCAACTTGGTGCGCAAGGTATGGAAGATATTTGTGAAATCTGGCACTACTTGGTCTCTTTCTTGCCGCAGTGTGGTCCATTTGGTATACATGTCGTCATAACTTCCGAAAGGGTAGTATTGTTCCTTCATAGCATCCCCGGAGGATTCCTAGGTGGCTATGACTAAAAATAATGAGGTTTCCTCTGTTTCCTTTTGCTCACAAAAAGTTTCCCACCAATCTTTGACATGGGGAACGACTTTGAGGAGTGCAAAAGTAATATTTTCTTTATTCGAAAAGTTATGGATAGAAAAATACCCTTTTAGTAGATTCAACCACTTGTCTACAACATCTGCATCTATCTGACCTTCAAATATAGGAATATTGAAGTTTATTTGTACCTTGAAGGGGGCAGTGCCTCCGTTCAAAGAAGATGCGTCGCCTGTTGGTAGCCGCCGAAGGATTTGCGCGAAACTATCCATCATCTCGTTTCTCTGTTGCGTGAGGGATTCCTCAATCAACAGTTTGAAAGGATCTCCTGTCCCGTCATCTTTATTTTCTCCTGCCATGGGAGGTCCCTTAGGCATGTGAGAGCTTCTTTCCTCAAGAGAAACAAGCTCGAGACCCAACTCTTTGTACTCTGACCTCGTTGGGGACATGCATTAAGACGACAAGGAGCAAATCACTTTGATACCACTGATCCGGATTTTATGAGAAGGACGAAATGAATACTGATTATTAACAGGTGCTTAACACAAAATAACAGAGAGACAATAAAACTGGTTTTCTATTCAATAACGAAATAAGCTGAAACTGTAAAATGCAGCGGAAACAAGCTTGTTGAAATGGTGGCGGCTTATCTCTGAGAAGAGATGTGATGGAAGCACACATTTGCAAGAAGAAGGTTACAATGAGGCTCTGAAGGCCTTTTTACAATAAGAAAGAATTCCAAAAACCCTAGACATCCAAAAACCTAACCCTGGGAGATGAAGCGCCAAAAGTCATGTGGGCCCCGTTTGGGTAAGTTAGTACATCAACTTCACGGGGTCGTAACTTTTGCATACGATCTCCGTTTTAGGCGTGTGATAGCACGTTGGAAATGTATCATCGAGGAGATTCTTTTTGGGGGATCAATCATGCCTTTGGAAATCATTGAAGAGCTCTATCCCATAAAACCTTCATTTAGGCCCTCAAAATGGCCCCGAAAGTTAAAACTACTAAAAATAGTAAATTGCCAAAATTGTCAGAAAACTATTTTGATCCAGTTGGAAAAGGTGGGTGGCCACCAATATCCATTTGGATCATATGCAGTCAGGGTTGAGATCTGTTGGTTTTAGTTGTTCTGCTACTTTTGAGGTGTCTAATAATGGTGGGAAATAAGGGCGAAGGAGATCCACGTTGAACACTGGGTGCAGGCCAAGGAAGGGAGGAATGTTGAGCTCAAAATAATTATCCCCCACGGCCTTGGTGATAGTGTACGACCCATAACGGAGTGGGCGAAGCTTCCGATGAGGTCCTGTAAGGCGTTCTTTCTGCAAGTGCAACCAAACTTTGTCGCCCACCTGAAACTTATGTGGCACCCGATGTTGATCATGGCACTGTTTGTACTTGTCATTGGACTTTTGTAGGATATCCTGAACCTGTTTGCGGATGTGCTAGATCCTCTCAATGAACTCGGTGGCTTTGTCAGCTTCAGTTGGAGCAGGAGATGAGTCGGTCGAGGTGACCGCAAGGGGAAGTGCAACATCTATGGGACCAATGGTTGGAATCCCAACCCCACCTGAAAGGGGCTGTGGCCAGTTGAGCTATGCAGAGCTCGGTTGTAGCTATGTTGGACATAGGGAAGGCTCTCATCCCAAGTGTGAGGGTGCTTTGAATTATACATGTGAAGGATATGCACAATCATTCGATTTACAACCTCAGTTTGCCCATCTATCGAGGGGTGGAAGGCTGTGGATTTGATGAGCTTGGTGTCCAGCAGTGACCATAGGTTTGACTAGAATGTGTTGAGAAATCGACTATCCTGATTTGAGACAATGGTTTGTGGGATTCCAAAATGTACCCAGACACATTCAAAGAAGAGCTTGGCAGTGGCCTCTACTATGATGCTCTTCTTGCACACAACCAAAATCGCCATCTTAGAAAAGCGATCAACAAGCACAAAAACACAGTCATTTCCCCGCCTGGTGGACGGGAGGCCCGACATGTAGTCCATTGAGATGGATTCCCATGGTCTGTCAGGAGTAGGAAGAGGGGTGTACAGGCCCTATTTCTTAGTGGTCGGTTTGGCAATAACATAGGCAGTGCATGACCTGATATACTTGCTGACCTCCTGTCGAAGTTTCGTCCAGTAGAAATGTTTTTGTAGTATCGCCACTGTCTTTTCGATGCCGAAGTGTCTTGCCACTCGACTGTAGTGGGCTTCCTAGATCAGCTTTGCTAGCTCACTTGATGGAACATAGATATGGCCCAGACGACACAACAACCCATCCTGAAGATGGAAATTATCGACAACTGCGTTTGCAACCAACATTTGGTAGGTGGTGGCGAAGTCAGGGTCTGTCTCATAGAGTTGGGGCCATCTAGATGTCTCATGGACGCAAGAGTCTAGCACCGTGGTGAGTGCCACGACTAGCGGTCTGCTGAGGCAATCAACGACGTGATTGGTGCTTCATGTTTTATACTTGATGTTGAGGTGGAATTGCTACAAGTATGTGGACCACTTTTGATGGTGGTCATTCTACAATTTTCCCTGTGTCTGCATGAACTGCAGTGGCTTATGATCAGTGTGGATGACTGTCTCCTTCCCAAGAATGTAATGTCTCCACTAGCGGCAGGATTGTACAATGGAGTACATTTATTTGTTGTAAGTAGGGTACTTACAGACAATATCTGACAGTGTCTCATTATGATAGGCCACGGGGTGGCCGTGCTAAGTGAGAACGACGCCCATAACATAGTATGAAGCATCTGTCTCGATTTCAAAGGGATGTTTCAGGTCTAGTAGTGAAAGTACTGGGGCTGAGCACAAGCACTGCTTCAAATCATCGAATGCTTGTTGTTGGGACTGTCCCCATGCAAATTTTGCCTTACCACCACCCCTGTTTATTTGGTTGAGGGCCCATGAAATATGGGAGAATCCCAACACGAACCTGTGGTAGAAATTGGCAAGGCCCAAGAAGCTCTGAAGCTCAATGAGTGTTGTTGGGGCTGGCCAGTCACAGATGACTTGGATCTTGGCTAGGTCCACATGTACGCCATGTTGATCAATGATGTAGCCCAGGTAATGGACCCTGTCCATGCCAAAGGAGCATTTTTCCAAGTTGGCGTATAGTTTGTGCTGCCACAGGGTGTGCAAAACTTACTGAATATGATGCAAGTGTTCGGCCCAAGTCTTGCTATAAATTAGAATGTCATCAAGATACACCACTACAAAAGTATTGGTGAATGGTCACAGGATATCGTCCATCATCCTCATGAAAGTGGCTAGAGCATTTGTCAAACCAAAAGGCATGACCAACCATTTAAAAAGGCCTTCCTTTGACTTGAAGGCGGTCTTCCATACATCTGTCTGTTCTATTGGGACCTGGTGGTAGCCAGACTTTAGATCAATCTTACTGAAGTATTTGGACCCCATGAGTTGATCAAGGAGGTCGTCAATTCAGGGAATCGGGTACCGCTTTTTGACTGTGATTTTATTCAGAGCCCGATAATCAATACAGAGTTGCCAATTTCCATCTTTCTTCTGTACCAACACAATTGGGCTCCCGCAAGGTGATGAGCTGGGACGGATGTGCCCCTTATGCAGAAGTTCTTGGATTTGTCACTTGATCTCCTCATTCTCTAACAAAGAGAGGTGATAGACTGGCCCATTGGGAAGTGGTGCGCTGGGGGTCAGATCGATGGGTTACTCGACTTGGCAGTGCAGAGGTACCCCTGTAGGTGAGGAGAAGATATCTGAGTATTCTTCCACGACCTTATCTACTTGCTTCTACTGTGTGGAGAGGTCGGCCGCAGAGACCCTAGATGTGGCTGTGATCTTTCGTTTATTCTGAGAGTGAATCACGAAGAAGACAAAATTCCTTATCTGAGAGATGACCTTCCTGCATTGCTTAGTAGAGATCAAGGAAATAGCACTAGGTGGGAATGCCTCGGGTATCCTGTATAATTTCATGTTCAAAGTAATAATAACACTACGAGGCCTAGACTCATATACAACATGACGTTTCCATAAATAAGGTTGGCCCAAAAGAACATCACAAAGTTCGAGAGGAGAAACATCACATAATATCTCGTCTTTGAAGGGCTTGATGCCGTACTACAGTCAACATTGTTGGCTAACGCGAAGATCGCTTCCTTGGCGGAGCCATCCAATGCTGTAGGGTTGTGGGTGCGATGTCGTTGGCAAGGCGAGCTGCTTGATGACCTCTGCTGAGATGAGGTTCTTCTGGTTACCGCTATCAACGGTGAAGTGCAGCGGGGTGCCTTTTACCCACATCTGTGAATGGAAGAGGTGCTCTCCTTCTTCTGGCTCGTCTGGTTCACCAGGCTGGAGCTTGGTGGTAGCAACGGTGGAACTGGGTTCCGCGTCAATGATCCATCTTCCCCTTTCTGGTTCTGGCTCAGAGTCAGAATCTACATCTGATTCAGAGGCTTTCACTTCAACCACGAATGACTACTTTGAGCGGCAGTCAGCAGTGTTATGCCAAGGGCTCTTATGGAAGTCGCACCACTTCCCGATATCTTTATTTGTCTTTCCGGTGTCCTTCTTTGCTTGTAGCTTGGACTGGTTGTCCTGATACTGTCCATATTTTCTCTTTCTTTTGTTCTGTGGTTTGGGGCCACCCTTTCCCTGCTTTTGTTGTGCGGGATTCTGAGGTCCAAATTGTCGCGTCTTTTGTTTGAGCTTCTGCTCGATTTTGATGGCATATCGGTAGGCCGCGCCCAAGGATGAGATGTCAAGAAATTTCATTTTGGTCTGGATGTATCTATGGAGAGCACCACAATACTTGAGCACTAGATGTCACTTTGAATCTTTGATACCAGGCTTGGTGCGCAAGGTATGGAAGATATTTGTGAAATCTAGCACTTCTTGGTCTCTTTCTTGCCGCAGTGTGGTCCATTTGGTATACAGGTCGTCATAAATTTTGACAAGGTAGTATTGTTCCTTAATAACATCCCTAAAGGATTTCCAGGTGGCCGTGACTAAAAATAATGAGGTTTCCTCTGTTTCCTTTTGCTCACAGAAAGTTTCCCACCAATCTTTGACATGGGGAACGACTTTGAGGAGCGCAAAAGTAATCTTTTCTTTATTCGAAAAGTTATGGACAGAAAAATACCCTTATAGTAGATTCAACCACTTGTCTACAACATCTACGTCTATCTGACCTTCAAATATAAGAATATCGAAGTTTATTTTTACCTTGAAGGGGGCGACACCTCCATTCGAAGAAGATGCGTTGCTTGTTGGTAGCTGTCGAAGGTTTTGCGCGAAACTATCCATCATCTCATTCCTCTGTTGTGTGAGGGATTCCTCAATAAAAAATTTGAAAGGATTTCCTATCCCATCATATTTATTTTCTCCTTCCATGATAGGTCTCTTAGGCATGCAAGAGCTTTTGTCCTCAAGAGAAACAAGCTTGAGACCCAACTCTTTGTACTCCAACCTCCTTGGGGACATGAATTAAGATGACAAGGAGTAGACCGCTCTGATACCACTGATCTGGATTTTATGTGCAAAATGAAATGAATACAGATTATTAATAGGTTCTTAACACAAAATAACAGAGATGCAGTAAAACTGGTTTTCTATTCAATAACGAAATAAGTTGAAACTGTAAAATGCAGCAGAAACAAGCTTGCTGGAATGGTGGCGGCGTATATCTAAGAAGAGATGTGACGAATGTGCGCATTCGCAAGAAGAAGATTAAAATGAGGCTATGAAGGCCTTTTTACAATAAACAATAATTCCAAAAACCCTAGACATCCAAAAACCTAACTCTAGGAGATGAAGCGCCAAAAGTCATGTGGGCCTCGTTTGGGTAAGTTAGTACATCAACTTCCCGGAGTCGTAACTTTTGCATACGATCTCTATTTTAGGTGTGTGATAGCTCGTTGGAAAGGTATCATCGAGGAGATTCATTTTGGGGGATTAATTATTTATTTGGACATAATTGAGGATGTCGATACCGAAAAACCTTAATTTAGGCCCTCAAAATGGCCCCGGAAGTTAAAACTGCTAAAAATAGTAAATTGCCAAAATTGTCAGAAAACTGTTTTGAGACAGTTGGAAAAGGTGGGTGGCCACCGATATCCATATGGATCACTAATGGATAAAAATGATTCATTTTACAATGGGTTTTGTGCTTCTAAGGGAAAATTGAATGTTTCTCTTTCATCCTATTCAAATGTTGATAGCATAAGATTCTCATATAAACAAGAATTCACAAGAATACAAATAGACAATGCAACATTGGATTCTTTCCCACCTCCATATTTCTCGAGAAATATAGAGTCAAGAGTAGACAACGTGTCAAAAGATACCATATTTATTTCAATCTCTAATGCATCATCAAACATAACATCCATATATGAAGAACACCTTTATTTGGGAAATAGTAGAAAAAAAATCATAGGTAGTGACATAAATCAACATGGCAGTGTCTTAGGAAGGCTTTAGGAAGGCTTTGCATTCTTTATAATTTCAATATAAGGCATGTGAAATTATCCATTGAATGTTGTTATACTTTTAGAATCATTCTTTCAAAGAACTAAAATCATTAATCTCTAAAAATGATCCTCTCTCCCTCTCTCTCTCTCCACCAATGTAGGAAGAGATCATACAACTACGTGGATGGTGTTTGCTAAGAAAATTTTGAACCATGATTGAGTGTCTCATTCCAAGGAATGTAGAAAAATATGCACAAAACCATCCTCATTCTCAACAAAAACATTGTTAGTGAAATCTCACAAGGATGTGAACTGTTTATTGATAGCCCTTGTGCCATTACCATTAAACTTTGGATGTGAAATGGGTGAAGGGTTTTGGGTAAGATTAAGGGATGGTACTTTGTTTCCACTCAAAATTGACATATCTAGGCTGAATATTGGACATTATGACAACTAATGGAAAAATGAATCATGAATAAACAACAAAAGTAGTTCTTGAGCATAGGGGATTAGGGCCAATGAAAGGAGGTTAAACAAAATCAAAATATTCTAAGTTTAAAAAAAAATGTATATGTAAGAAAGACATTTCTCAAGATTTTATAATAAAATTAAAGAAATTATTTTCATAGTGGGATTCAATAAAATATGTTGTATAAGTTTAGACTCCCAACTTGGACAAACGGTGTCATCGAGAAGATGGGGCATAACAAAGATATATGTTGATCTGGTTCTGCAACATGTGCCATTTTAAGAATTGAACAAATGTGGAGTTTCCATGTGAGATATTTTTGCTTCAAGAGCCACTACTTACTCACCATAAGAGTATATAATTAGAGACAACGATTAGTAGGGCTTCATTCCTCAGTTGAGTTTCAAATAGCTTTCTAGAAAATTGAAAAATTCTTTAATAATGCAAGATGTTGGGTACCATATTTTAATAGGATAAAACCTAGATAAATAGAGGAATAATAGAGTCACTAATGTTTGTTGTTATATTCCCAAGTAGAATTCTATAACACACCCGAGACTCATTTCTAGGCATATGTCACGAAAAACCAACTTTTGTCAAATACAAAAAAAAATTGAAAATTTCTTTTACTTAACTCATTATTCCTCCTATACCATTAATAATTATTCCCAACAAGCTCTGATACCCATCTGTAATATCATGCCCTACATATGAAACACTTATGCAGTCCTAACAACTTGTAATTCCATGCATAACACATATTAACAATCATAAATATAAATATGCACAATAATAACATAATTAAACACATCAAATACGCATTACTCAACATAAAAAGAACATAACATAAATAACACTTATCTTTTATGAAAACACCAACTAGTTGTAGACCTCAGACGTTCCACCGAACCAAAGACATTGTTGTTCTAATACTCTCAACAAAGGATCACCCTTAAGTTGGGGCTTTGACTCCACCATGAAAAAATATACCCAAGTCAACTAAGGTCTCACAGTGAACACCAAAAATGGATATGTCAAGGTACCAAACTCCAACAATAGTTCCAACCTACGGTCTGTCATTCCCCATCAGTCTACACAACTCAAGGAAATGTACCCCCTTCTCTGCACCACAATCCCTCAGTTTGTCCCACTTCATTTCGAAGGATCCAGTATAGGTCGACCAAGAAATATATGAAACTATGGATCTAGGAATTCCAACTGATATAATGGAGTCTCTAGGCACCTTCCAGGCCTCACACTCAGGGAAACCTATTCCCAACGATTCTCCCTCTAGAGATTCAACCTTTCCCAAGGAAACCCAAGGAGAATTGTACACCCAAATCCACCTATGATTCACATGGTTCACAATGTCATAGGGTTAAAGTGGCTCCTCAATTGACACTCAACAAGAAATGGTAAAAATGGCCCATAATGATGGAATGGATGATTTTCCACTAAAAACAAAGTTTAAATATGCATGTTCTCTTTTTGACAAGTGGTACTCATAGAAATACTCACCCACCACTTGAGTACTCATTCTTCCAATTGAGAAATTATGATGAAATTTTAACATATGAACATAGGAATATATTATTATATTCCTTGGCGGAAGCCCCATTGACTTAGGCCCTTTTCTTTAAGTCCTAGACCCCTTTCCTTCTCGTGGAGTCCTAGCCCCCCATACTCTCTTGTATGACTTGGTCTGCACCAATGATGTAATTTTATTAATATCGTGAGTGTGATTACAATGTACAATGCTAGGCTCATTGGCCTTTCAACATACATGCTTTCTGGCCTAATATCACATAGGCACACTAGCCCAAAACATATATATATATATATACACAAGCATTTCGATCCAAAAACCATACTAGGTCACTACCCTATAAAAACATATGTACATTTACAACTTGGGGATCAACCTGGGGTACTACATTCCCCTCCCCCTTATTTATGCATTGTCCTCAGTGCATTCTATACAAATGTACAATAAAAAACCTCAAACATCTTCAAAAACTTGTGGGTACTCTTCTGGTAGGGCATCCCCATGCTCCCATGTAGCATCTTTAGGATCATAGAAATTCCATTGGACCTTCACCAATCCTATGGATCAATTATGGAGCACCTTGACCTTCTTTTCCAATATGCGCACTAGTTGGACCCAGAAGTTGCCCTCGCGCTCCACCTAAATCACAGTGTAATCAATTACATGGTTAGTATTTTGGAAATATATCTTAAGCAAAGATACATGAAACACATTATGTATGCACATGGATGCTGGTAGTGCAAGCATGTATGTAACATGACCAATACTCTCTAGGATTTCAAATGGTCCACAATATCTTGCTGCCAATTTTGAGCAACTTCCTAATTTCAGTGAACTCTTTTTAGCCTTCACTTTTAAGAAGACATGCTCGCCCTATGAATTCTTTGTGTGTTTTACCTTTGTTTGCATAAATTTTTTGTTTGTCTTGTGCAACCTTTAAATTCTGTTTGATTTTCACCATATTTTCTTCCATTTCCCTAAGCAATTATGTCTGAGTGATGGCTCTATCAGTTGGGTTGTCTCAACTCATAGGTGTGTTACACCTTTTGCCATAAAATGCTTCAAATGGGCTCATCTTCAAAGATGCATGATATCCATTATTATAAACAAATTCAACTAAATGCAAATAATCTTTCCATTTTGATGGTTTATCCATCACATACATCCTCAACATAGCCTAAATCACCTAATTTACTCTCTATTTTCCCATATGACCCTCTCTATTTTCCCATCTGAATTTGGGTGATATGTTGTGCTAAAATTTAAATTTGTGCCAAATTCTTCAAATAATCCCTTCCGTAAATTTGATGTGAACTTGGGATCATTGTTAGAAACAATTGCATGAGGCACACCATTTATCCTAGTAATTTTCCTCATGTAAATCTCAACAATGTTGGCTTCCTCATGATTTAGTTTCACTGGAATAAAATGGGTAGCCTTAGTTAATTTATCCACCACTACCATCATGTAATCATGTCACCTTACAATCCTCGATAATTTAGTAATGAAATCAATGGTAACAACTTCCCATTTCCAGCTAGGAATGGGAAATGGCTATAACAATCCAACTAGATGTCATTCCACATACGAATGGAAAATGTCTATAACAATCCAACTAGATGTCTATGCTCAGCCTTTACCTTTCGACACTCTAGACATTTGGCTATATAATCAACTACATCTTTCTTTATGTCTGACCAAATATATTGGTGTTGGGCCCCTTTTGTCACAAGGGTGAGCAAAAGGAGGTCCCTTAACTATCTAGCTAGGCTATCTAGAAAGAACAACAAAGAGTTTTGTTTAGTGGCTAAACTAACATAAAGAAACAAGAAATAAACAACAATGCAAAGAAAAAATCTAAACTAAGAAAATAATAACTTCAAATGAATGCACAAAGAAAACACAAGAGATGTATACGAAGTAAATTGATCTTCGAATTGATACTCCTTGGAGAAATATGGGAACTTATGAGTCCCCTCTTCCTCCTTGGGAAGGCTCTTGAGTCCCCAAGTACAAATTCTTCTTTCTACTATCAATGGCTTACAATGGAAAATGGTGAAGAAAAGAGTGATGGACTACTCAAGAGGAGAGATTCCTAACACTTGCTATGGATGGCCAAAAGATTTCTAAGAGGAAGATGACTTCCCAAAGCTAAAAATGAGAAGTATAACAATACTCAAATGCTTCTTCTTTTTTGCATACAATGGCCTTTTATTTATAGGAGGATGGAAAGATTTTTCTTAACTAGTTCCAAATGTGAATGGGAGGCCCTTGAAGGTACATCCCATCCTTTTCAGTGATCCCAAGGCGAAATTTGGGGGCGATTTTGGGTATGGGGGGAGATCCCCTCCATCCCAAAATTGGTTGAGGCCCAACCAAACTCATAAATGCGTCGTTTGTGCGTCTGCACGGGTATTTCGAATGTCAGTTGCACACTCCTCATAGTGTGTGCGTCGTACATTGTGTTAGCCCATGGGATGTGCACACACTGATTTTGATGAATGTGCACGCATTTCCTGAACCACTTTTACAGAGTTTTATGATTGTCTTGCCAAAGTGAGTGTAATCCTTCCATGAATATCGGTAATATGTTGTGTTTGTGTTACCTATTTCTTCATCCATTGTCTGTGTTTGTGGTGAGCCATTTTCTGGTGATAACAGATGCTCCCTGATGTGTGAGGTTAGGAGCATACGTATAGCCAAAATACATCCCCGTTTATTTTGGTGATGATGACCTTGCATAGAAAGTGAGAAAACATTGAATGTGAGGAGCTATGAAAGCCATCCGTCGGAGGGAGAGGGGACAAAATATCAGTACAAAGTATGCTAAAAAAAAGTGTTTTTACAAACGAGGCGGGCATGCCCCATGATCGTATGATGAAACCATAAAGGGATAGCAATAACTGAACTTTGTTGACGAAGTAGATATCTGCACTGCCATCGGGGGTGTAAAACAAAACAACAAATGCTGATTCTAATGACGGAACTGGCTTTGAATTGAGTGGTGAATGACTCAGAGGCAATGATGGCCTAACAAATTCAGAGGTCTTTGGCTGCTCCTAAAGATTGCAATGGTCGCAAAGTAAGATCCCTTGTAACATGAAACTGTGATGGATTCAAATGTCATGGGGATCAACGACATCAGAGAGTGATGAGGAATCTGTATGTGGCATTCGAGGCTACTCATTATCAATGGAATGATAGCCAAGATACTTCCACCTTTATGTGAATTTTTTTATGTCGGCACGAAAGGTGATGCGACGATAAGAAGCAAAGGGATTTTAGATATCCGATTGATCAAAATGGTGTCAAAAACTATGTTGGTATCTATGAATGGGGTGATAATCATGAACGGTGTCTGGAATATATGGGATTCAATAACTACCCTTGGTTGGGGGGCGGGGATGGAAGCAACCATAAAATACTATCCGGTGTCAGGGGGACGACCAAATATGGGAAAACTATGCTGAATGGGTGAGACTTCAAGGAGATGTAGTATAGGTCAAAATATAGAGCGATATGTGACACGAAGGTCTATGGTGGTAAAAATTTTGGCTTGGATACAAATGGCATGCAGAGGGTGTGAGGGAAGTGAGATGCCCCAACCAAGGGTAACAGGGGTTGCGATGTGCCAAGGAAAAACACCATCGGGTGTGATGGAAAAAATCTACTGTACTTGATGAAATGTAAACATGATTTTTGCAATTACCAAATGAATAAAAAATAATTCGATTGAAAGTATATGTACAGAAACGAGTGCCCCCGTGAAGTATGGCTTGACCTTCTGGGGGCGCAAGTATAGACTGGTGGAGGGTGGGGGCCCCATTGGTTAGTTTCTATACTAGGTAGATGAATGGAGGATGACATTGTAGATGGGAAATTGATGTTGGATGATATGTAGGGTTAATGAGAATGTAGAGGTGCATTTAATGTAACCAAAAAAAAATAATGTGGGAGTCCATAGTGAGGTGGTTAGCATGATGAGGAGGAAGAAATATGAGGTTCTTGATTTGGGGTGTAACACTACCAAGACTCCCGAGCCTAATGGGTAGAACAACATGAGTGTCATTGTGCCATGGGGAAAGATATGTGGGACAACTCATGGGGGTGAGAGAGCTATCAGATGATGGTACCTGAATGCAACATATGTGATGGTACCATAGAGCTGGGTGTGGGCATCCCGAGGATAAATGTCAGGGGGTATGATTGGAGAATGCAACTGTGAGCAAAGGGTTGAATTGTATGCCAGTTTGGAATATATACCTGGAGAAGCCAAGGGAGTCAATGACTGATTACGTGAAGGGGGTTGCGAGTGACGACCTGCACATTCAAACCAAATACCCGATGTGAAACATATATGAAAATAAAACATATATAACAATTGCTTGATAATGAAATGTGTGCAAGTGACGTGTACGTCCACCCGGGGTGCCAAAAAGGGTCCCTAGGGCTCCAGAATGAAATGAGGATCTGAGAGTACCATTGTGAAGGTGAGGGAATCTGGATCTCACAGGTGCAAAAAATGTGAGAAACTTAGCTCAAAAACTCCCGAACGGACGTGAGGAAGTTGGGAAAAGGGACGTATATAAGGGCATGGGACCCACATAACCACCTCATTTGTACTTGTAGTTGTGGAGGTATGAGAGTTGTCTGCGTGGACGTTTGTAAGTTGTGGGAGAGCAGACGAGGTCAGAGTCGAGTGACACGAGACCCAGGTAAGCTGTCAAAACCTCATGCATAATGTAGACATGTTTTTGGGAGGGTAGGGGGTCATACAGAGGGTTGTACGACCATTTGTTTGGGTGTGGTGGTCGTTCCACATGGACGATCCTATGATCCCCGTGCATATATGTGCGGGTGAAGTTTCCTTGCAATATTTGTACAGATGATCACCTTACCCACTTGTGCCCCAAACTTGCGGAAGCTACGATGCTTTTATCTCTACCGCCCGGTGTGCCGACTAATCCTTTTCCACATAATCAACACATGGTTTGGAGCTCCTTGAATGTCGAAAATGCGACAAGTGGAAGTCAAAACTCACTGGTGCAAGACGATGACCGTCTATGCATCAATATGGTTAAGTCTGAGGTTAATGTGGCCACTCGGTCTCAAGATTACAGTTCTTCACAGACTGTAGCTGGTCTAGAGTCTCCCCCTCCTCTGAAGATGCCTTTACAGTTCGAAAAACCAAAGCCCCCACCTTGTATTCCGAAAGGAATACTCAAGTGCTCTACCCACAACCCTAATGCTAAAGCCACCCATAATTACTCTATTGTTGAGGGTCTAGGTCAAACCCCGTGTGCGATGTCGGCTCTGGAGGTACTCCATACGTGTCCTTCAGAGAGGAATGCCTTGTTATCTACATTAGGAGCTCTATATCCCTGTGGCTCTAAGGTTATCAAGTTTGAATTCATGGATGTGAAGCCTCTGTTACCTTACCATGTGGAATTCCAAATACATGTGGGTTACTCAAAGTATACCATCAAATGTAGTGTTATTGATGAAGGCACCGCAACATGCGTGATGTCCCTGGTCTGTTGGAAAGCCCTCAAATCTCCAACCCTCTCTCAATCTCCGACCATGTTGAGTGATTTTAAAGATTGTTCTTTCCACCCTCACGGTATTCTTCCTACCTTCCCAGTCCAGCTAGGTGGGAAGATGGTGGAGGTGGATGTCGAGGTGGTTGATGTGCCCCTCGACTATAACTTGTTACTAGGACATAATTGGACTTATGCTATGACTGCAATCGTATTGTCCTATTCCGCATTCTTTGCTTTCCTCACGATGGGAAGATCGTGACAATCAACTAGTTGTCCTTTGCATATGCTAGCCCCAATGCATTGGTCGGACCATCGATCCCCATGATCGACAATTATGAGTCAGAAACTAAGAATATTGGTGTCATAATGTATTCATCCCTTATGGGTACCTTCAATTTCATGGCACCGATTCATCATATCTATGCCATGTCCAAGAGGTCTACTTCATGAATGAGGTCTATTCCTTTCCACACTTCTTATTTTAACGATCCTTGGATCCTACCTTCCTCAACTGCGTCTTGTGAAGGTCAGTCACATACTGTAATGGCTATGCCACTATCGACAACAGAGATAGTGTATCAGGTTGTTATTGACTCTTCTGTCGATCCAGACCTTGTCACCTCACAAACGAATGATGAGGATATTGTTCTCAAGCCCGCATGGGCCAATTCATCGTCTTTCTCACATGACTTCCTCAATGATACTTTACCCTCGGATGAAGCGATCATTGAGGCCATGAATGGTTCTGATAGGCCATGGGATGATATGCACCATCGCTCTTATTTTCTCCCAGAGCTTGCTAGGATTAAACAAGATGATTTTAGATCTACATTAAGCGAGATAGTCTCGCACACCGTAGTTCCAATTGATATGAACGACATTTATGCAGAAGGAAACATGGCGAGTAGCTCTCCTACTGTCATGATCGATATCTATCATATTCCTGGTAAGGTTGAAAATGTATACATTGGTGTGGATTGTTCGCCGGAATAAATTCTTATTTACACCTAGCTCTTCAAATAATTCCACGATGTATTTGCTTGGTCATATGAAGAGATGCCAGGAATCGACCCTTGAATTGTTGAACATGAGATTAAAACCTACCCAGATGCTAAAACTGTTTGGTAACGACTTAGAGATGTCAATCCTAGGAAGGCCACTGCTATTAAGGCAAAGGTAGAAAAACTGCTTAGAACTGGATTTATCTACCTGGTTCCCTTGACTGAATGGGTATCCAATCCCATTGATGTGAATAAAAATCAAGGAACCATCCGTGTATGCATGTAGTTTCAAGACCTGAATAAGGCATGTCCTAAAGACAACTTCTTGATACCCTTCATTGATCAGATTCTCGATGAGTGTGTGGGAAGCAAAGTTTTTTCTTTTATGGACAAACTTTCAAGGTATAACCAAATTCAGATTAAGCCCGAGGATCAACCTAAGATCACATTTATTTGTCCTTGGGGTACTTTCACATACCGAAAAATACCTTTCGGCCTTAAGAATGCCAAAGAAACCTTCCAACGAGCTATGACCTTCACGTTTCACGATCTCAATCATATATTCGAAGCCTATCTCAACATTCTCCCTGCTCACTCTCGTAAGAGAGTGGATAAATCTACCCACCTTTAGCTAGTTTTTGAAAGATGCTGCCATTATCACATCCATTTGAACCCTCATAAATGCATCTTTTGCATTAGGTCAGGTCGTCTTCTAGGATTCTTAGTCTCTGAGACTGGTATCATGGTGGGTCTGTTAAAGGTTGAGGCAATACTTTGATTTCCTCCCCTGCAGACTATTCGTCAGCTTCAAGGTTAACAAGGGAAAGATAACTTTTTATGACGGTTTATAGTAAACTATGTCAATATTACTAAGGGTTTCATGTGTCTCTCAAACAAGGACACTCCTTTTATCTGGGATTAGCGAGCCAAGGAATCCTTCGATGCTTTGAAGAAAGCCTTGGTATCGATGCCTTTGCTGAAGCCTCCAGACTACAATAGAGATTAATTGTTGTATATCTCCGCGTCCGAAGGGACATTTGGTATGGTGTTGGTTCAGGAGGATGACGAGCTTTATGAACATGTCATTTACTATCTTAGTCGAAAATTATTTGGCTCTGAACTCAAATATTCTCATGTTAAGAAGCTATCTTTGGTTTTCGTTCACGCAATTCAACGATTACGACACTATATATTGATTTGCAAAACTAATGTGGTTGTCGATGTCAATTCATTTAAATACGTCCTTACTAGGAATATCATAGGGGGAAAATACAATAAATGGATTGTGATCTTACAAGAATCTGATATCAATTTTTCTTCTGCGAAATCCAAGAAATCGCTAGATTTTGCAGAGTTAATATCCGATTTCCCTTGGTTAGATGAGGATGTTATTCATGTTGATTCATTTGCAGATGAACACATTTTCCTTGTCTTGTCGTCAGGCCCTTGGTATGGAGATATTATGTTCTATCTTCAAACTTTGAAGTTCCCTTAGCATCTCTCGAGATATGACCGACAACGTATACGATACCAAGCTAAGAACTACCTCCTTGTCAACGACACTCTATATCGTCGAGGAGTAGACAGTATCTTGTGTCATTGCTTGACTCATGAAGAAGCCGAGTCTGTTCTAAATGACTTCCATAGTGGTGTTGGGTATGTGTTATATTCTTTGCGTGAGTAGTAGTATCACATGCTTCGAGAAACATGTCACATGCCTCGGGAAACATGTCACATATTTAGGTGGTTTTTCAACACATGGTTTTTGTCGATGTTTTTCTATTTTCGGTTAAGGAATTAGGGTTGTGGACTAATCCAGGTCATTGGGTTAGTGTTTTGGATGTCACTGGTTCCTATATGTATATTGTGTTGTAAACAATGCAACACACATGAATGAATGGAGAATATGCTGCTTTTCCCGGTTTGGGTTTCCAGGGGAAAAATCTCTGTGTAATGTTTGTATTTTCCATTGTATCTTTTCTGTTCCTTTACTGAATATTTGTTTGTAGTAGATATTGTACAAGGTTAGAATTTACATTTGGTATCAGAGCTTTGTTGGCTTCAGGGGGACGCCTTTATGGTCAAGGGTTTGGCTTAGGACTGTGATAAGCCTTGTTACAGTGGGAGATCTATGGTATTGATTTTTCAGGTGAAAAGAAATGGCAAGAAATTTGAAGATGGAGATCGAGAAGTTTAATGGGAAACGTTTTGATTTGTGGAAGCTCAATATGGAAGATCTGTTGGCGGACAAAGATCAGTGGATCACGGTAGATCCAGGTATTGCAGCTACAGGAACTTCAACATATGACTGGAAAATGTTGGATCAGAAGGCAAAAAGCACAATCCGATTGTGTTTCTTTGATTCAATATTACTGAATGTGTCAGAGGAAGCTACAACCAAGGATTTGTGGTAAAATTTGGGGAAGTTGTATCAGTCTAAGTCCTTGGTAAATAAACTATTCCTGAGAAAGAAGATGTATAGCCTGAGAATGAGAGATGGAGACTCAGTGGTAGAGCATTTGAACGCCTTCAATACTGTGGTAATTTAGTTAGTATCTATTGAGATTAAAATTTCAGATGAATATAAATGTATTAGTTTACTATGTTCTTTACGAGACTCTATATGAATAGAACAAATGGATGTGAAGACAACATTCCTACATGGGGATCTGGAAGAAGAAATCTATATGAAGCAACCATAAGGTTATGCTGTGAAGGGAAAGAAGGCGCTGGTATGCAAGATGAAAAAGTCCATGTATGATTTAAAACAATCACCAAGGATGTGGTATCGAAAATTTGATACTTATATGTTGGGACTTGGCTTCACAAGAAGCAAAGAGGATCATTGCGTGTATTTTAAAGTAATTGGTGATCATTTGATTTATTTGGTCATGTATGTGGATGACATGTTGCTAATAGGAAACAACAAGGAGATTATCCAGGATGTAAAAACTCAGTTGTCCTCTAAATTTGACATGAAGGATCTCGGTGCTTCAAATTTCATTTTGGGCATGGAAACTAAAAGAGATCGGAAAAGGAGGAAACTCTAGTTAAATTAGAGAAAATATGTTGAGACAATATTGCAGAGGTTTAATATGCAGGAATGCAAGCTGATCAAGGTTCCTATTCCTCTTGGTGTAAAGTTATCTAGAGATCAGTGTCCCAAGACACATGAAGAGGAGGAGGACATGTATCATGTTTCATATGCAAGTGCAGTTGGTATTTTGATGTATGCAATGGTATGTACTAGACCGGACATTGCACATGCAGTGGGAGGTATATGTCAAAACCAGGGAAGGAGCATTGGACATCAGTAAAAAGGGTTTTCATGTATTTGCGTGGCACTTCTAGCTATGGATTGTGTTATGAAGGAAGACCGGGATTGGACAGAGTGGTGGATATACCTAGCTTTGTGGATGCAGACTGGGTTGGATATTTGGATCGTAGGAGATCTACAAGTGGGTATGTGTTTAACCTGTTTGGAGGAGCAATAAGTTGGATGAGCAAAAGACAGGTTGTAGTGGCACTTTCAACTACAGAAGCTGAATACATGGCAGCCACTCATGCAAGTAAGGAAGCAGTATGGTTAAAAAGATTGTGTTTATCTATTGGGTTGGTACAACAAGCTGTAAGGATAGATTGTGACAGTCAGAGTGCAATTTTACTAGCGAAGAACCCAACTCATCATTCAAAGACAAAGCATATTGATATTCAATATCACTTTGTGAGAGACATGGTTGAAGAAAATAAAGTATTGTTGATGAAGGTGGACACTTTGAAGAATGTTTTAGATTCATTAACAAAATCTGTGAGCACTAAGAAGTTATCTTGGTGTAGAGGATCCATGGGAATTGCTGCCCTATATTGTTGACTATGTAACCTTGTAACCCCTTGTATGCAAAGAAAACAACAAGTGGGAGAATATTGGGTATGTGTTATATTCTTTGCACAGGTAGTAGTGTCTGTGTTGCACGGGGCGCGTAGGGGGGGTGCAGGGGGGCGAAAACGCCCTACGTGGGGGTTCGGGGGTAGCACCCTCGAGAAAAGTTTGTTGACTCAGGAAATGTGTCACGTGCCTCGGGAAACATGTCACATATTTAGGTGGTTTTTCGGCACATGGTTTTTGCCGATGGTTTTCTATTTTCGGTTAAGGAATTAGGGTTGTGGACTAATCCAAGTCATTGGTTTAGGGTTTTGGATGCTGTTGGCTCCTATATGTATATTGTATTGTAAACAATGTAACACACATGAATGAATATCGAATATGTTGGTTTTCCCAGTTTGGGTTTCCAAGGGAAAAATCTCTGTGTAATGTTTGTATTTTCCATTGTATCTTTTCTGTTCTTTTACTTAATATCCGTTTGCAGTAGATATTGTACAAGGTTAGAATTTACAAGTGGGGCTTGTGGTGGTCATCTATCCAGGCTTGCGACAACCCAAAAAATTTTGTGAGCTAGTTATTTTTGGCCGTCTGTTTTTAAAGATTATGTCGAAGAGGTTAAGAAGTGTCACACCTGCCATGTGTTCACTCAGAAGATGTGCTCGCATCTGGCCCCTCTCCACCTAGTCGTTACCGTCGGTCCCTTCACCAAGTGGGGAGTGGATTTTTTGGATTGCAACCCAACTTCGAATGGGGGGCATCGACACATTGTCGTGGCCATAGACTACTTTACTAAGTGGGCCGAGGCCATGCCTACATTTAAATATGATGGTAATACTGCTACATTCTCCGTGTTCAATCAAATTATAGCCAGGTTCGAAATCCCGAGTGAAATGAAATGAAATGACGAAAGAATTAGCATCAAAACTGGGTTTTAAACATGGTCATTATTATCCTTACTACCCCCAGAAAAATGGATAAGTAGAGGCCGTGAACAAGTCTCTCAAGACCATTTTGCAGAAAACTATCAAATAAAGCAAATCTGACTGACATATCATAATTTATCTAGCACTTTGGGCATACTGAACCTCGGTTTTTCTCCTTTCTATTTAGTGCACGGTGTGGAGTCGATCCTATCTATTGAATGTGAAATCCATTCTCTTAGATTGGTAGTTACACTCCTACCTGACACTTTCGATCTCAAACAACGCCTCATACACCTAAAGAGTCTAGATGAGCAACATCAAGATGCCTCCATGACTATTGAAGTGAATAAACGACGTGTCAAGGTCCAATATGATAAGTCTATCTATCGTTGGCAGTACCCTGAGGGTGACTTGGTCCTTCTGTACGAGAAACATAGGTACGTGGAACTGTGCTACTGTTTGGTGAACAATCGTGCAAGAGTGTGCGATTATAAGTTAAACAGTCACATAGATGTGCGCAATTGTTATGGGAACAATCACGCAGTGGAAAAAATGAGTTTATGTGGCTTTGATTGGAGTTTTGTTATGATGATGAGATAACATAGCGTATGCTGTCGTGGATGCAGGTTACCAGTTAGAGAGAGAGGATGTCGATACAGTGGAGGGAGCGAGTCTGAGAGTCTCTTAGGAGGGAGGTGGGGAAAGATGCACAGATTCAACGACATTTGTCCTAGGCTGGTTTGTTGTGATTTTTTGATTGTGCATTGATCCAGACTGAGGAGTCGCTGCTAGATTTCATAGTGTGCATGTGGCAGCCATATCATCAATGTTTCTCGGTGTGTGGACGAGATCTATTGATTACCGTAAATATTGCCATCTATTTTATTATTGGACTCCTGTTCTGAGGGGCAGCTTTGACAGAGAAACCGTGACTTCCAATTGGGGTGATGGTGGGGGGAATGACTGGGTGATACCGCTCATGGAGGGGGAGTGATGAGTAGTGGCTCGATCAACATCAACTCTATTGATTCTCTAGACATATAGGTGTTATGTGCTATGGTGGTCTGGATCTATGGGTCACAGGGGAAGCAATGCATTTCAGGTGCACACATGGTTGTTGCTAAGTAGGCCATGAATGGTCAGGTGTTTGTGCGGCCCCGTTTGATGTGCGCTTATAAGGTGGCACCGTTGGAATGATGTGTAGTGACCATAGGTGGCGAGTTTTCCTTTGGATCAGTTTTGTGCTCCTTTATGTTTGAGAGGGTGGTATTGTTACGCCCTCAGGATATTTTGGATCCGCCAGCGATGCAGGATCCATGATTGATGAGGTTGACAGAGTTGCTTCCCAGACAGGAGGGAGGGAGGTTGGGGAAATACTTTACTCCTATGTTCAATCAGTTCTAGTGGTAGACCCCTCAGGTAGTCTATGAGTTCCCATATCATGGGATGGATTTTCGACGTCATCCAGGCATGCACCTGCCGCCTGGGGAGAACTGGGATGACATAGGTGAGTGTATGATACCTCTATATTGATACTTTTTCATTGAGTTTATATATATGTATATTGTTGTGGTACACGTTTGTTGGTTTGGTCATGCAAATGTGGGACTCGATGGTCACGAGCAAGATGCTCCTCGTGGGTTGGCAGATGAGCAGGTAGAGGAGGGGGGACCCAGGAAGTGTCGTCGGTTTGGTGATCCAAGAGTGGGCCCAGGACATGCAGCGGAGGCAGGGCCGACACATGCAGTAGGAGAAGGACCAATAGAGGGCCATGGTAGAGTTGATCCTGGGACACAGGACTAGGATATGGAGGAGTTGAGGAGGCACCTCAAGGGTGTCTTGGATGGAGTTCCTAAGGACTTGTGGATTTGGATCCGGGACAAGGGTATCCTGGAGTTGTGCATTGGTGGGGACCCATGCTGGCGGTCAATGATTAGATGGGCTGTAGTTGCGGGTGCGACTATGACGGGGCAGATCCCTGCTATGGATATTCCTCCTAGGGGAGCTCTGTTGGCTAGTGATGATTTACTAAAGTTAAGGTCACCCTAGGTGGTAGGGGGACCACATAAAGGTTGGGCTTGATTTTGTACTATGTAGGATTCGTTTGAACTCCCTCTTTTGTATAGATATGATGAGAGGGCATAACCATGGAGCTAAGGCATATATGTACTTATTTTTGTATCAAACACATGTATGATCTATATATATGATTAGACCTTTTGGGACATGTGTGTATTTGATATGTGTTTTTGTTTTATCTATTGATGGATGAATGCAATATGTATGTTAATGTGATAAATGCCAATCTAGCACTTGATTAACTATGTTATTTGACATCTGGTTGTGGTTTCCAGATATATGACTAAATGTGAGTGACTCGAAATTTCATGGCAGAAGTTTGACTTGCAGGTACTTGCGATATAGGCATGGATCACGAGAACTATACACATTATTGAGATGATGGACGATGAGCTGAGAATATAAGAGAACACTAAGGTGACTATCCTCGTAGAGGAGACCAATGATGACAACATATTCAACTTGGTTATTGGTGGCGGGGCCGAGGCATATGCCACTGGAGTGGAGCAACACATGATCGGGGCTGTAAATGGCCCAGGTCGTCGAGTAAATATTCTTGGTCCAATGGATAAATCCTTTCGCATACCCAATGTGATAAGTGAATGAAGAATTCATCTGTTGACACAAGGACATTGGATTAGGCTCACATAATGAGAGAGCTATATAAAAAAAGGACTAAAAACAACTAGGAAAGAAAGGAAAATCTAAGGTAAAATGGTTACGCACAAGGGTAGAATTTGTTCAAGTATAACCCGTTGACCAGGTCCTTGAGGGCAGCGCCTTTAGGGTGGCCTAAGACGTAGGCACCCTTAGTAAGGCAATGAAAGATGACATAGGGATTCGAACTTGCTGTGGCCGAGGGTATCATGGGAAATATCATAGGCCAACACAAGGTTTCCTTCGGTAAATGACTAAAGGTTAACTTGTCGTTCAAAGGTGGATTTGGTTCTCTTTTTGGTTGCTTCTTTGTTTTGTAAGGATTCTCATCGATCTTCATTGACTGATTTGAGGGCGAACAACCGTTGCTCAAGCGACGGGGTGTTGGGAAAGAGCACGATCATAGTGCACATTGTTGGGATTTTGCACCCAATGGGGAGTACAGATTCGATGTCGTGGAATAAGTGGAAGGGCATGAAACCAATGGTTGTTTTGACAACTATCCGATATGCCCATAAAGCTAGGAAAAGCACATGATGCAAATTGGTCTTGTGTTTTTCAACCGTGCATTGAAGCATAGTTTTGAGAATTTTTTTGACAGCCTCGACTTTCCCATTGGATTGTGGGTAATAGGGTGAGGCGAACTCATGGGTGAATCCAAATTTGATCGATAGTTCTATGAAGACTTCATTTTAAAAGTGCTTACCATGGTCAGAGACTAGTTGTAGGGGGATCCCAAAGTGAGAGATGACATGGTTGAAGAAAAAACACACCACTGTGTCGACAATATTGTTGAACGTGGGCATAGCTTTGGCCCATTTGGTGAAGTAGTCAATGACAACTATAACGTACTTGTGTCCATTGTTGGATGGAGGGTTACAATTCATGAATTCAATGCCCCATTTGCAGAAGGGGCTAGCTATGATGACTGGGTGTAAGAGGGTAGGGGGTGCCTGAGCCTTATGTGCATATAGCTGACATTTGTCACACTGTTGAATTGCGTGGATGCAGTCATGAAACAATGTGGGCCAAAAGTAACCTGCTCGAATGATCTTTTGGGTAGTGGACAATCCAGATAAGTGACCACCACATGTGCCACTGTGGAAGTCATTCAGAACCGTCTCGGCCTCATCCATGGTGAGGCATCG
This sequence comes from Picea engelmannii, assembly GCA_009831015.1. Classification (NCBI taxonomy): domain Eukaryota; kingdom Viridiplantae; phylum Streptophyta; class Pinopsida; order Pinales; family Pinaceae; genus Picea; species Picea engelmannii. The sequence continues at coordinate 368,420 of ML794436.1, read as the reverse complement.
TCAAAGGAGTGTGTCGATGCCTTGACGATAGAGGACATCTCCGATGAGGAGGTATCATGAGGCTTGGTGTTGGATACGATGACTATTGTCCCATGATAGGTGAGGACCAAATTTTTGAGTTCAGAGATAGAACAAGATATCTCCGTACCATGGGTCTGTTGACGATATGAGAAATAAATGCTCATCAGGGAAATACTCATTGATCGAGGGTTTGTAGAGTTAGATGGAAATTCTATGAGGATTTCGGCGAGGACAAGGGCTTTCTTGCTCTTTAGGGTGGTAAACTCTAGGTCATATTCTTGGAGAGTGACAATCCATCGAGAAAATTTTCCATTGATATGGTGGTGACTCAAGAGGTAATGCACAAGGTTGGAATCTGCAACTAATTTGGTGGTACAAAACAAGATACAATGGCACAATTTTTGAACTGCTAGGATGATTGCTAGTGCTAGATTCTCCTCATGATTGTATTTGAGAGGTGGCTTAGAGAGGTTCTTTCTAATGCAGTATATAACATGTTCGCATTGATCATCATCAATTTGGATGAGGACTCTAGTGATAGGAACCTCTGAGGAAAACAGGTAGAGTATGTAATCCCTATCATAGTCTGGGGGATTGATTAAGGGTGCTTTGTTGAGTGCATCTTTGAGTGAGTCAAAGGAATATTGGGCATGGTGATCCTAGTGAAACAGGGCATCACAACATAGTAATCTTAGGAATCTGTGGGCTCGAATGGCATAGTCAGGGATGAACCCTCGCAAGAAATTGGATTTGCCTTGGAGACTCTGCAATCGGTGTAAGTTCCTGGGAGGGGGAATTTCATTGATTTCCTAAACTTTAAGGGGGTCTACAGTAATTCCCTACTAGGAGACAATGAATCCCAATAGGCATCCTGCAGTGATTCAGAAGACACATTTAAGTGGGTTGATCCAAATGTTGTATCTTCGACAACATTCAAAGATGACCCATAGATCCTCTATGTGTTGGAAATGTTTCTTGGAACGAGGCGTAAGGTCATCTAAGTAGGAAATAATGATGTGAACGAGATCATGGAAGGTGTATGTCATTGCGCGTTGGAAATTTGCCCCAACGTTTTTTAGTCCGAAGGGCATGACACGATAGGAAAAGGTACCCCAGGGGGTTGTGAAGTTAGTTTTGTATTAATTCGCATGGCGGATTTGGATCTAGTTATAGTCGAAAAATCTGTCCATGAGGGAGAGGACTTCATGACCGACACATGAGTCAATGACTTGATCGATGAAGGGGGTAGGAAAGTTGTCGTTGGGATAAGCTTGGTTTTGGTCACAGAAGTCTGTGCAAAATCGAATGGTTCCCTGTTTTTTATTGACATTGACAAGATTTGAAACCCAATATGTGTATGCAATGGGGTATATAAATCCAATTATATGTAGTTTGTTGATCTCGTCTTTGATCACCATGGATTTGGAGGGGTGGAAGGGGCATTGATTTTGGTGAACGGGGACAATGTCAGGCCAAGTGTCAATACAATGTTCAACAATGACTGGGTCTAACCCTAGAATTTCAGTGTATGACCAGGAAAACACATCCCGATACTCCTGGAAGAGGTCTTTCTATGCCATAATTTCCTCGGGGGATCATGCTTCCCCCAAGGTGATTTATTCCACAACATTGGGTTTGATCGAAATGTCGATCTTGATGGTGGGTGAGATATTGGCCATGTTACCTTCTCCAAATGTGTCCGGGGTGGGCATTGGGTTCTTGAACCAGTCTACATGTCCAGAAGGGATGAAATATTTCACTTTGAGGGTACAGACATGGGCGTTTGTTGGTGGTTGAAAGGTGTTGTGCGCCAAAAAAAGGATTGATGATGAAAATCATCCCATGGGTAATTTGGTGCACATAAGACTTCTAAAATGTCTTCATCGGACTGAAAAGTGATGGAGTACAGGTAGTCTGTAACTACTAAGAGTGGGGTGTCAAGACTCGTGGGGGGAATTGGTGAAGGTTGGATGTCATCAGTGATCCATAAGGTAGATGTACCTATGAGAGGGGAAGAAAGACAATCAGTAGATGCTATGAACCAAATATCCATATGTGAATTGGATGTATCATGGTATGGAGGAGGGGGAATCTCGTAAACGGGTGTTACATGAGAGTTGGAGGGGTTTGGGGGGAAGTCATTGCATCGTGGTGGAATGGAAAGAGGGGTCAAAAAATGGGCTTTGAGTCATGGTGGAGCTATGTCATGACTGATTGGGTGGTGATCGTTCACTGTCAGGTTCACCAGGGTTGGTAAACTTGGTGGAATAGGTGGGATGGAGGCCCTCCAGCGTGTGCGTCCCTCAATGATGAGTGGACATCGATATGTGTAATGGTACATCTAGTAACATAATGTGCAAGGGCATCACATGCACTCATTTACTAACGTAGAGACACAGAGAATGTCAGTGCTTGGTTGTACCGAGGAGATGGGTTGGGATGATTTGGGTAATGTGCTATAGCACACTGCTACAAGCGTGTCCCAAAACTGAGGAAGGGCCGGGTAGTGGTGTGTGTAATGGCCATATTAAGAAAAAATGGTGCATGCATGCTTGGTTCTCAAATTGGGAAGTTTGGAGGAAGAAGGTTCCAAGGAGGCTGGTGGGGTTACTGGTGTAGGTAGTAGCAGTGTACTTATGGGTTTTGAAATGAGATTATGTAACTCGGGTAAAGCGAGCCAGGGTTTGGTAGGGTGTCCAACGATGTTGCACAATGCACATAGAGGTGGTATGCAGGTTGGGGAAGGGAGAGAAGGTCACTTTTTTTTTTTGCGTGTGCCTCGTTGGTTTGTGGTAGTGCCCCCTGTTCTAGAGGTAGCGTCTCATGTAGTGGTAATATTTCCTCCAACTATGTGGTTGATTGGGTGAGTGGATGGATGAGCCACTGATCACGGTAATGGTACCGCGGGTTGCGGTGGAAGAGATAAACCTTGTACCATAGCTAGTGGTTCTAGATACCATACAGGGATGGCTATGACCATATTTGGTAAGGTGAGGGTAGTAGAAACTTTGTAATAACCCAAGGACGAGCCATGATTGTAATTATGAATGTAACATGTTTTATAGGCTGGTGAGATGAGTGTTTATAAGCTGATAGGCTTATGTGTTGATTAAGCTGGGAGCCTAGATGTTAAAGGCCAGGATCCTATTTTGTACATGTAAATATTCATATTATTAATATAACAACATCGTTGCGTGTAGACCGACCATGAAGAAAGAGTATGGGGGACTGAACTCCACTAGGTTGGGCAAGGGAGGAGGCTAAGAGATTGAGGAAAAAGGGATAATCTTAAGAGCCTAAAAGAATAATATATAATTATTATTCTAAAAGATGTAAAGAGGATATTAATTTATCCTAAGTTCCTTTAGGGAGGGGAACGAATTCCAAGTGGGATGAACGTGCTCCTCGAGAACCAAGTGTCATCCAAGATGCATGCAGAGTTAGGGGGGATTCTCACCACTCTCGCGATGCTGACCATCCTGGCCATCGATTACCCCAACTCACGGATGCACTGAGAAAGAAGGCAGTGAGCCAGTTCGCCATTATTGAATTCCAAGACACCCGAAACCCCGCAACAAAACTGAATTGATACCCTCACTGCATCGGTACCCAGGGGGGGTTGCCTACGTTTTGTCCTAGGTGTACCATTTTCCACGTCTAGTTTTTGTTGTTTCCATCACCATGCCCGTGTGTTGAGGAGTGAGAGTGAAGAAGCAGGTTGTCAAGCCCATGGATAGAAGAAGCAGGTTGTCAAGCCTGTGTCCAACCCTCTCCAGGTGAGAGAGTGTGTTGAGGAAGTGATTTCTCCTGGAGGGAGTCCAATAGTAGCTACATAGCTCTGAGAATTCATGATCTGACCTATTGCTGAAGCCTCAGAAAGGGAGGTGCAGTAGCCGATGGACTGTGTGACAATGAAGGTGTACACTTCTGGGGTGGGACAAGCATGAGGGGAATGAGAGTGTGTGAGTTGTGGGCATAAGTGGATCCTTGGAGGAAATCCTTCCTGTTGTACTATGCAAATTCCTGTTGTCCATGCCTAACCTATGAATCCCTTTCCCGATGGAGTTTAGTCCCAGCTCGGGGGTGACCCTGCTTAGAGTGAGGAGCAGTGTGGTGTACAACTGGGAGGTTTGTGAAAGTTCTGCACACACTTGGTGTATTTAAGTTAAGATATAAGTATATTTTTCTGTACTTAATGGTTAAATGATGTATTTTAGTGCATGTATGTGATTCTTGTAATGTTATCTTGTGTTTCGTTGCATGTATGTTTTCATGTTATCTCTATTTATTATTGTTAAGTTTATATGTGAATATTTCCATAAAATATGTTTATTCAGTGATGATGCCCGACCTGTTGGTGGATGGGAATGTTACAAATTGGTATCAGAGCGTTATCTAGAGTAGCATGGCCTAGCTTGGGTGGTCGGGGATGTTACAAAATGGTATCAAAGTGTTATCTGAAGTAGCATGGCCTGGCTTAGGTGGTCAGGGATGTTACATAATGGTATCAAAGCTTTATCTGGAGTAGCATGTCCCAACTTGGTTGGTCGGGGATGTTACAGAATGGTATCAAAGCGTTATATGGAGTAGCATGGCCCGACCTGGGTGGTCGGGGATGTTACAGAATGGTATCAGAGCCATGGTTTCAACAATGATCATGGATGGGCCATGTTAGTGGAAGTTGAAGCGAAAGTTTTGGAAAAGAATTGTTGTCAAAATGGAAAAAATTCAAGTTCAGAGCCATGGTTTCAACACTAAGCCTGCATGGGCTGGATAAGTGGTTAATGAATCAAAGGTTTCAGAGTGAGTTTCCGAGAGGGACAAAATTCAAAGTTCAGAGTGTTCCTGAGTGTTAGGAAGGCATCGTGTGAACACTTGGACTGTGTTCAGAAGCTCAGGAAGTATAACGGTTCAAGAAAACCTATAGAGGAAGGATACCACCGCAACTGTGGTATTGGGCCACAAAGCTTATAATTTGGACCATAGGATCTATTCAGGAGAAGGAGGATCCTTCACAATCGTCAAATCTGGAAAAATGAGCATGATGGTTAAGCACCGAAGCCCTTCGGGGCTTCACTACTCTGGTTGTTTGAAGTTACTTGTTGTAAAAGGGAGCAAAAGGAGTGAAGCTCCGAAGTCTCGGAGGGTATCTACGTCGTAGATTCGAGGAAAAGTGCTTGACTGTTGGATCAACCAAAGATAGATCAGAGATGTTAGATCGAGTCAAGAGAAAGAGGTAAGGCATAGTGGTGAAGAACAAATCTCAACCATCAGATCTACGTGCAAGTGATTATGAGTTGTAGATCTCACAGTAGTTTGGAAGTTCGAGACTTCGGGAGAAAGGGAGTGTGCTAGAGTGAAAAATCCTGAAGTCTTGAAGTCTGGAGTTAATAAAGACTGTTCATCAAAAGGGACATGTGTTGACAGATTGGCTTGTTTAGGAATTCGACATTTGGGAGAAACAAAGTGTGATAGAGTGAAAACTCCCGAAGTCCTAAAGTACAGAGTTAATCTAGACCGTTCATCAAAAAGGGACATGTGTCGACATATTAGCTTGCTCAGGAATTCGAAATTCGGGAGAAACAAAGTGTGATAGAGTGAAAACTTCCGAAGTCCCAAATTCCAGAGTTAATCTGGACCATTCATCAAAAGGGACACATGTTGATAGATTGGCTTGTTTGGGAATTCGACATTCGGGAGAAACAAAGTGTGATAGAGTGAAAACTCCCGAAGTTCGGAGTTAATCTGGATCGTTCATCAAAAGGGAAACGTGTCAGCAGATTGGATTGTTTGGGAATTCAACATTCGGGAGAAACAAAGTGTGATAGAGTGAAAACTCCCGAAGTCCCGAAGTTCGGAGTTAATCCAGACCGTTCATAAAAAGGAGACGCATGTTAGAAGATCAGCTTGTTTGGGAGTTCGATGTTCGGGAGAATTGGAGTGTGCTATTGTGAAATTTCTGAATCCGGAAGTCCCAAAGTCTCGAAGTGATGTGACTTGCCAATGTCAGCTGGAATGAAGTGGACACATGAGATGTGTGCCATGTGTCAGTGAGTTAAGAACCTTTGGAAGATTGAAATTCCAGTTAGAACGTGACACATGTCACCCATCTGATTGGGACACATGTACGCTTCTAGTATTTCACCACGTGGCACTCCTCTCGAGCATGGATGGTGGGGCCCCTGATGGTTACATAAAGCAGTTAAAAACTTGGTGAAGTATTTAACTCGACCAGGCCCACGATAACTTGACCCCAGTAGATTCATGGTGCCAAATCGTGAAGTCCAGAGACTTGGTACTCCAGAGGAAAGGTGTTACATTTAGCATTGAGTAGAGAACTCTCGAAGGCCCAAAGGTCAGAGTTAATCTCAATTGTTGATCACAGGGGCCATGTAGCGTCATATCCTAAAGTCTAGAGACTTGACACTCCAGAAGAAATGGTTCATGATTGAGAGGGAGGAAGAAATCCCTGAAGTCCGGTAGCGCCGATGTGACGTGACGTGATGACATCACCAGGGGGTGACGTGGAAGTATTCAGAGATTCACGGTTCGAGAGTTTTTGGGTGTGCGGATGTGAAATCCTATGAAGTCCCAGAACCCTGAAGCTCCGAAGTCCTGGAGCTAGGAACTCCCAAATCCCGAAGTTTCGTAGTAAATATTAGTCGTTGGATGTTGGAGAGCTGAGGACCGTTGATCCACCCCACTTCATGATTTTTCCAATGTCGCATTCCGGGAGATTTGTTGGGATGTGTGAAAAGGGGAAAAGTCTGAATCTCCAGAGCCCCGAAGTTTCAAGGCTCTGGATAAGCACTCAAATATTAGCACTTGGTCACCGTTGTGGTCACATGCAAATTAAGGGTGAAAGGAAAAGGGGCTAGCACCTGCAAGTGATATGTAGAACAAAACATGGCTCAGAGATAGAGTCGTGGGGATTCTTGATCGACCAAGGAACCGCATAAAATGGAGTCTGGTATTCTTTTGTTGAATCATATTGTTTAAGTTATTCGGGAAAATTATTAAGTCTAATAGCCTGAAAAATCGGTTGACTGCACATTTTGCAGAGTTAACAATTGTTAGAACCGAACCAAATTGTTAAGCAGTGTAGAGAAATGGAGGAGGCACAAGATGCTTACAGTCAAGAGGATGAAGTTAGAGGAATGGATGTCCATTTGGGAGTTGAAGGAACAAACTCCAATGGGCATGGAGAAGAAATGCATAAAGACACGGGCTTGATGAAAATCATTAAAAAATTGCAAAAAGATGTCCAAATTCACCAAACAGATATTGAAAGGCTTAAGCGAGCCAAGGATCAATAGGAATAATTGAATATGAAGTTGATGTGGAACCTGGAAATAATTGAAAAGAAGTTGGATAAGGAAAGTGGAACGAACAAATCAAGGAGCCACAGGTCCCCTAATGTGGAAAGAAGAGAAAGAAGTGGTAACAGACATCACCAACACTCCCAAAGGCATTCCAAAAGGAGGCCACACAACAGTTCAAGTCCATCTCCTACCATAAAGCATAGGAGAATATCTGAAGTGGATGAACTGAAGGGTGAAATGAATAAGATCAAACCTCCTACTTTTGATGGAGAGCACTAGAAAGATGAAGAGGTTGAGACATGGCTATTGGGCATGAGGAAATATTTCCAATTGCATAATTATTCCTCTCATGTAGAAGGAAGAATTACAATCTATCAGATGAAAGGAAAGGCATCCGTGTGGTGGGATCAACTTGTGCAAGTGCAACACATCAGAGAGAAGGATGTCACCTGGAAGGAATTCAAGAAACATTTTGAAAATAAGTACTTAACCAAGAGATACTATGACAAAAAGATGAAAGAGTTATTTGAACTTAAATTGGG
>ML794436.1:291919-353623 GCA_009831015.1 Picea engelmannii | reverse complement strand
CATATATGTACTTATTTTTGTATCAAACACATGTATGATCTATATATATGATTAGACCTTTTGGGACATGTGTGTATTTGATATGTGTTTTTGTTTTATCTATTGATGGATGAATGCAATATGTATGTTAATGTGATAAATGCCAATCTAGCACTTGATTAACTATGTTATTTGACATCTGGTTGTGGTTTCCAGATATATGACTAAATGTGAGTGACTCGAAATTTCATGGCAGAAGTTTGACTTGCAGGTACTTGCGATATAGGCATGGATCACGAGAACTATACACATTATTGAGATGATGGACGATGAGCTGAGAATATAAGAGAACACTAAGGTGACTATCCTCGTAGAGGAGACCAATGATGACAACATATTCAACTTGGTTATTGGTGGCGGGGCCGAGGCATATGCCACTGGAGTGGAGCAACACATGATCGGGGCTGTAAATGGCCCAGGTCGTCGAGTAAATATTCTTGGTCCAATGGATAAATCCTTTCGCATACCCAATGTGATAAGTGAATGAAGAATTCATCTGTTGACACAAGGACATTGGATTAGGCTCACATAATGAGAGAGCTATATAAAAAAAGGACTAAAAACAACTAGGAAAGAAAGGAAAATCTAAGGTAAAATGGTTACGCACAAGGGTAGAATTTGTTCAAGTATAACCCGTTGACCAGGTCCTTGAGGGCAGCGCCTTTAGGGTGGCCTAAGACGTAGGCACCCTTAGTAAGGCAATGAAAGATGACATAGGGATTCGAACTTGCTGTGGCCGAGGGTATCATGGGAAATATCATAGGCCAACACAAGGTTTCCTTCGGTAAATGACTAAAGGTTAACTTGTCGTTCAAAGGTGGATTTGGTTCTCTTTTTGGTTGCTTCTTTGTTTTGTAAGGATTCTCATCGATCTTCATTGACTGATTTGAGGGCGAACAACCGTTGCTCAAGCGACGGGGTGTTGGGAAAGAGCACGATCATAGTGCACATTGTTGGGATTTTGCACCCAATGGGGAGTACAGATTCGATGTCGTGGAATAAGTGGAAGGGCATGAAACCAATGGTTGTTTTGACAACTATCCGATATGCCCATAAAGCTAGGAAAAGCACATGATGCAAATTGGTCTTGTGTTTTTCAACCGTGCATTGAAGCATAGTTTTGAGAATTTTTTTGACAGCCTCGACTTTCCCATTGGATTGTGGGTAATAGGGTGAGGCGAACTCATGGGTGAATCCAAATTTGATCGATAGTTCTATGAAGACTTCATTTTAAAAGTGCTTACCATGGTCAGAGACTAGTTGTAGGGGGATCCCAAAGTGAGAGATGACATGGTTGAAGAAAAAACACACCACTGTGTCGACAATATTGTTGAACGTGGGCATAGCTTTGGCCCATTTGGTGAAGTAGTCAATGACAACTATAACGTACTTGTGTCCATTGTTGGATGGAGGGTTACAATTCATGAATTCAATGCCCCATTTGCAGAAGGGGCTAGCTATGATGACTGGGTGTAAGAGGGTAGGGGGTGCCTGAGCCTTATGTGCATATAGCTGACATTTGTCACACTGTTGAATTGCGTGGATGCAGTCATGAAACAATGTGGGCCAAAAGTAACCTGCTCGAATGATCTTTTGGGTAGTGGACAATCCAGATAAGTGACCACCACATGTGCCACTGTGGAAGTCATTCAGAACCGTCTCGGCCTCATCCATGGTGAGGCATCGTCAAAGGAGTGTGTCGATGCCTTGACGATAGAGGACATCTCCGATGAGGAGGTATCATGAGGCTTGGTGTTGGATACGATGACTATTGTCCCATGATAGGTGAGGACCAAATTTTTGAGTTCAGAGATAGAACAAGATATCTCCGTACCATGGGTCTGTTGACGATATGAGAAATAAATGCTCATCAGGGAAATACTCATTGATCGAGGGTTTGTAGAGTTAGATGGAAATTCTATGAGGATTTCGGCGAGGACAAGGGCTTTCTTGCTCTTTAGGGTGGTAAACTCTAGGTCATATTCTTGGAGAGTGACAATCCATCGAGAAAATTTTCCATTGATATGGTGGTGACTCAAGAGGTAATGCACAAGGTTGGAATCTGCAACTAATTTGGTGGTACAAAACAAGATACAATGGCACAATTTTTGAACTGCTAGGATGATTGCTAGTGCTAGATTCTCCTCATGATTGTATTTGAGAGGTGGCTTAGAGAGGTTCTTTCTAATGCAGTATATAACATGTTCGCATTGATCATCATCAATTTGGATGAGGACTCTAGTGATAGGAACCTCTGAGGAAAACAGGTAGAGTATGTAATCCCTATCATAGTCTGGGGGATTGATTAAGGGTGCTTTGTTGAGTGCATCTTTGAGTGAGTCAAAGGAATATTGGGCATGGTGATCCTAGTGAAACAGGGCATCACAACATAGTAATCTTAGGAATCTGTGGGCTCGAATGGCATAGTCAGGGATGAACCCTCGCAAGAAATTGGATTTGCCTTGGAGACTCTGCAATCGGTGTAAGTTCCTGGGAGGGGGAATTTCATTGATTTCCTAAACTTTAAGGGGGTCTACAGTAATTCCCTACTAGGAGACAATGAATCCCAATAGGCATCCTGCAGTGATTCAGAAGACACATTTAAGTGGGTTGATCCAAATGTTGTATCTTCGACAACATTCAAAGATGACCCATAGATCCTCTATGTGTTGGAAATGTTTCTTGGAACGAGGCGTAAGGTCATCTAAGTAGGAAATAATGATGTGAACGAGATCATGGAAGGTGTATGTCATTGCGCGTTGGAAATTTGCCCCAACGTTTTTTAGTCCGAAGGGCATGACACGATAGGAAAAGGTACCCCAGGGGGTTGTGAAGTTAGTTTTGTATTAATTCGCATGGCGGATTTGGATCTAGTTATAGTCGAAAAATCTGTCCATGAGGGAGAGGACTTCATGACCGACACATGAGTCAATGACTTGATCGATGAAGGGGGTAGGAAAGTTGTCGTTGGGATAAGCTTGGTTTTGGTCACAGAAGTCTGTGCAAAATCGAATGGTTCCCTGTTTTTTATTGACATTGACAAGATTTGAAACCCAATATGTGTATGCAATGGGGTATATAAATCCAATTATATGTAGTTTGTTGATCTCGTCTTTGATCACCATGGATTTGGAGGGGTGGAAGGGGCATTGATTTTGGTGAACGGGGACAATGTCAGGCCAAGTGTCAATACAATGTTCAACAATGACTGGGTCTAACCCTAGAATTTCAGTGTATGACCAGGAAAACACATCCCGATACTCCTGGAAGAGGTCTTTCTATGCCATAATTTCCTCGGGGGATCATGCTTCCCCCAAGGTGATTTATTCCACAACATTGGGTTTGATCGAAATGTCGATCTTGATGGTGGGTGAGATATTGGCCATGTTACCTTCTCCAAATGTGTCCGGGGTGGGCATTGGGTTCTTGAACCAGTCTACATGTCCAGAAGGGATGAAATATTTCACTTTGAGGGTACAGACATGGGCGTTTGTTGGTGGTTGAAAGGTGTTGTGCGCCAAAAAAAGGATTGATGATGAAAATCATCCCATGGGTAATTTGGTGCACATAAGACTTCTAAAATGTCTTCATCGGACTGAAAAGTGATGGAGTACAGGTAGTCTGTAACTACTAAGAGTGGGGTGTCAAGACTCGTGGGGGGAATTGGTGAAGGTTGGATGTCATCAGTGATCCATAAGGTAGATGTACCTATGAGAGGGGAAGAAAGACAATCAGTAGATGCTATGAACCAAATATCCATATGTGAATTGGATGTATCATGGTATGGAGGAGGGGGAATCTCGTAAACGGGTGTTACATGAGAGTTGGAGGGGTTTGGGGGGAAGTCATTGCATCGTGGTGGAATGGAAAGAGGGGTCAAAAAATGGGCTTTGAGTCATGGTGGAGCTATGTCATGACTGATTGGGTGGTGATCGTTCACTGTCAGGTTCACCAGGGTTGGTAAACTTGGTGGAATAGGTGGGATGGAGGCCCTCCAGCGTGTGCGTCCCTCAATGATGAGTGGACATCGATATGTGTAATGGTACATCTAGTAACATAATGTGCAAGGGCATCACATGCACTCATTTACTAACGTAGAGACACAGAGAATGTCAGTGCTTGGTTGTACCGAGGAGATGGGTTGGGATGATTTGGGTAATGTGCTATAGCACACTGCTACAAGCGTGTCCCAAAACTGAGGAAGGGCCGGGTAGTGGTGTGTGTAATGGCCATATTAAGAAAAAATGGTGCATGCATGCTTGGTTCTCAAATTGGGAAGTTTGGAGGAAGAAGGTTCCAAGGAGGCTGGTGGGGTTACTGGTGTAGGTAGTAGCAGTGTACTTATGGGTTTTGAAATGAGATTATGTAACTCGGGTAAAGCGAGCCAGGGTTTGGTAGGGTGTCCAACGATGTTGCACAATGCACATAGAGGTGGTATGCAGGTTGGGGAAGGGAGAGAAGGTCACTTTTTTTTTTTGCGTGTGCCTCGTTGGTTTGTGGTAGTGCCCCCTGTTCTAGAGGTAGCGTCTCATGTAGTGGTAATATTTCCTCCAACTATGTGGTTGATTGGGTGAGTGGATGGATGAGCCACTGATCACGGTAATGGTACCGCGGGTTGCGGTGGAAGAGATAAACCTTGTACCATAGCTAGTGGTTCTAGATACCATACAGGGATGGCTATGACCATATTTGGTAAGGTGAGGGTAGTAGAAACTTTGTAATAACCCAAGGACGAGCCATGATTGTAATTATGAATGTAACATGTTTTATAGGCTGGTGAGATGAGTGTTTATAAGCTGATAGGCTTATGTGTTGATTAAGCTGGGAGCCTAGATGTTAAAGGCCAGGATCCTATTTTGTACATGTAAATATTCATATTATTAATATAACAACATCGTTGCGTGTAGACCGACCATGAAGAAAGAGTATGGGGGACTGAACTCCACTAGGTTGGGCAAGGGAGGAGGCTAAGAGATTGAGGAAAAAGGGATAATCTTAAGAGCCTAAAAGAATAATATATAATTATTATTCTAAAAGATGTAAAGAGGATATTAATTTATCCTAAGTTCCTTTAGGGAGGGGAACGAATTCCAAGTGGGATGAACGTGCTCCTCGAGAACCAAGTGTCATCCAAGATGCATGCAGAGTTAGGGGGGATTCTCACCACTCTCGCGATGCTGACCATCCTGGCCATCGATTACCCCAACTCACGGATGCACTGAGAAAGAAGGCAGTGAGCCAGTTCGCCATTATTGAATTCCAAGACACCCGAAACCCCGCAACAAAACTGAATTGATACCCTCACTGCATCGGTACCCAGGGGGGGTTGCCTACGTTTTGTCCTAGGTGTACCATTTTCCACGTCTAGTTTTTGTTGTTTCCATCACCATGCCCGTGTGTTGAGGAGTGAGAGTGAAGAAGCAGGTTGTCAAGCCCATGGATAGAAGAAGCAGGTTGTCAAGCCTGTGTCCAACCCTCTCCAGGTGAGAGAGTGTGTTGAGGAAGTGATTTCTCCTGGAGGGAGTCCAATAGTAGCTACATAGCTCTGAGAATTCATGATCTGACCTATTGCTGAAGCCTCAGAAAGGGAGGTGCAGTAGCCGATGGACTGTGTGACAATGAAGGTGTACACTTCTGGGGTGGGACAAGCATGAGGGGAATGAGAGTGTGTGAGTTGTGGGCATAAGTGGATCCTTGGAGGAAATCCTTCCTGTTGTACTATGCAAATTCCTGTTGTCCATGCCTAACCTATGAATCCCTTTCCCGATGGAGTTTAGTCCCAGCTCGGGGGTGACCCTGCTTAGAGTGAGGAGCAGTGTGGTGTACAACTGGGAGGTTTGTGAAAGTTCTGCACACACTTGGTGTATTTAAGTTAAGATATAAGTATATTTTTCTGTACTTAATGGTTAAATGATGTATTTTAGTGCATGTATGTGATTCTTGTAATGTTATCTTGTGTTTCGTTGCATGTATGTTTTCATGTTATCTCTATTTATTATTGTTAAGTTTATATGTGAATATTTCCATAAAATATGTTTATTCAGTGATGATGCCCGACCTGTTGGTGGATGGGAATGTTACAAATTGGTATCAGAGCGTTATCTAGAGTAGCATGGCCTAGCTTGGGTGGTCGGGGATGTTACAAAATGGTATCAAAGTGTTATCTGAAGTAGCATGGCCTGGCTTAGGTGGTCAGGGATGTTACATAATGGTATCAAAGCTTTATCTGGAGTAGCATGTCCCAACTTGGTTGGTCGGGGATGTTACAGAATGGTATCAAAGCGTTATATGGAGTAGCATGGCCCGACCTGGGTGGTCGGGGATGTTACAGAATGGTATCAGAGCCATGGTTTCAACAATGATCATGGATGGGCCATGTTAGTGGAAGTTGAAGCGAAAGTTTTGGAAAAGAATTGTTGTCAAAATGGAAAAAATTCAAGTTCAGAGCCATGGTTTCAACACTAAGCCTGCATGGGCTGGATAAGTGGTTAATGAATCAAAGGTTTCAGAGTGAGTTTCCGAGAGGGACAAAATTCAAAGTTCAGAGTGTTCCTGAGTGTTAGGAAGGCATCGTGTGAACACTTGGACTGTGTTCAGAAGCTCAGGAAGTATAACGGTTCAAGAAAACCTATAGAGGAAGGATACCACCGCAACTGTGGTATTGGGCCACAAAGCTTATAATTTGGACCATAGGATCTATTCAGGAGAAGGAGGATCCTTCACAATCGTCAAATCTGGAAAAATGAGCATGATGGTTAAGCACCGAAGCCCTTCGGGGCTTCACTACTCTGGTTGTTTGAAGTTACTTGTTGTAAAAGGGAGCAAAAGGAGTGAAGCTCCGAAGTCTCGGAGGGTATCTACGTCGTAGATTCGAGGAAAAGTGCTTGACTGTTGGATCAACCAAAGATAGATCAGAGATGTTAGATCGAGTCAAGAGAAAGAGGTAAGGCATAGTGGTGAAGAACAAATCTCAACCATCAGATCTACGTGCAAGTGATTATGAGTTGTAGATCTCACAGTAGTTTGGAAGTTCGAGACTTCGGGAGAAAGGGAGTGTGCTAGAGTGAAAAATCCTGAAGTCTTGAAGTCTGGAGTTAATAAAGACTGTTCATCAAAAGGGACATGTGTTGACAGATTGGCTTGTTTAGGAATTCGACATTTGGGAGAAACAAAGTGTGATAGAGTGAAAACTCCCGAAGTCCTAAAGTACAGAGTTAATCTAGACCGTTCATCAAAAAGGGACATGTGTCGACATATTAGCTTGCTCAGGAATTCGAAATTCGGGAGAAACAAAGTGTGATAGAGTGAAAACTTCCGAAGTCCCAAATTCCAGAGTTAATCTGGACCATTCATCAAAAGGGACACATGTTGATAGATTGGCTTGTTTGGGAATTCGACATTCGGGAGAAACAAAGTGTGATAGAGTGAAAACTCCCGAAGTTCGGAGTTAATCTGGATCGTTCATCAAAAGGGAAACGTGTCAGCAGATTGGATTGTTTGGGAATTCAACATTCGGGAGAAACAAAGTGTGATAGAGTGAAAACTCCCGAAGTCCCGAAGTTCGGAGTTAATCCAGACCGTTCATAAAAAGGAGACGCATGTTAGAAGATCAGCTTGTTTGGGAGTTCGATGTTCGGGAGAATTGGAGTGTGCTATTGTGAAATTTCTGAATCCGGAAGTCCCAAAGTCTCGAAGTGATGTGACTTGCCAATGTCAGCTGGAATGAAGTGGACACATGAGATGTGTGCCATGTGTCAGTGAGTTAAGAACCTTTGGAAGATTGAAATTCCAGTTAGAACGTGACACATGTCACCCATCTGATTGGGACACATGTACGCTTCTAGTATTTCACCACGTGGCACTCCTCTCGAGCATGGATGGTGGGGCCCCTGATGGTTACATAAAGCAGTTAAAAACTTGGTGAAGTATTTAACTCGACCAGGCCCACGATAACTTGACCCCAGTAGATTCATGGTGCCAAATCGTGAAGTCCAGAGACTTGGTACTCCAGAGGAAAGGTGTTACATTTAGCATTGAGTAGAGAACTCTCGAAGGCCCAAAGGTCAGAGTTAATCTCAATTGTTGATCACAGGGGCCATGTAGCGTCATATCCTAAAGTCTAGAGACTTGACACTCCAGAAGAAATGGTTCATGATTGAGAGGGAGGAAGAAATCCCTGAAGTCCGGTAGCGCCGATGTGACGTGACGTGATGACATCACCAGGGGGTGACGTGGAAGTATTCAGAGATTCACGGTTCGAGAGTTTTTGGGTGTGCGGATGTGAAATCCTATGAAGTCCCAGAACCCTGAAGCTCCGAAGTCCTGGAGCTAGGAACTCCCAAATCCCGAAGTTTCGTAGTAAATATTAGTCGTTGGATGTTGGAGAGCTGAGGACCGTTGATCCACCCCACTTCATGATTTTTCCAATGTCGCATTCCGGGAGATTTGTTGGGATGTGTGAAAAGGGGAAAAGTCTGAATCTCCAGAGCCCCGAAGTTTCAAGGCTCTGGATAAGCACTCAAATATTAGCACTTGGTCACCGTTGTGGTCACATGCAAATTAAGGGTGAAAGGAAAAGGGGCTAGCACCTGCAAGTGATATGTAGAACAAAACATGGCTCAGAGATAGAGTCGTGGGGATTCTTGATCGACCAAGGAACCGCATAAAATGGAGTCTGGTATTCTTTTGTTGAATCATATTGTTTAAGTTATTCGGGAAAATTATTAAGTCTAATAGCCTGAAAAATCGGTTGACTGCACATTTTGCAGAGTTAACAATTGTTAGAACCGAACCAAATTGTTAAGCAGTGTAGAGAAATGGAGGAGGCACAAGATGCTTACAGTCAAGAGGATGAAGTTAGAGGAATGGATGTCCATTTGGGAGTTGAAGGAACAAACTCCAATGGGCATGGAGAAGAAATGCATAAAGACACGGGCTTGATGAAAATCATTAAAAAATTGCAAAAAGATGTCCAAATTCACCAAACAGATATTGAAAGGCTTAAGCGAGCCAAGGATCAATAGGAATAATTGAATATGAAGTTGATGTGGAACCTGGAAATAATTGAAAAGAAGTTGGATAAGGAAAGTGGAACGAACAAATCAAGGAGCCACAGGTCCCCTAATGTGGAAAGAAGAGAAAGAAGTGGTAACAGACATCACCAACACTCCCAAAGGCATTCCAAAAGGAGGCCACACAACAGTTCAAGTCCATCTCCTACCATAAAGCATAGGAGAATATCTGAAGTGGATGAACTGAAGGGTGAAATGAATAAGATCAAACCTCCTACTTTTGATGGAGAGCACTAGAAAGATGAAGAGGTTGAGACATGGCTATTGGGCATGAGGAAATATTTCCAATTGCATAATTATTCCTCTCATGTAGAAGGAAGAATTACAATCTATCAGATGAAAGGAAAGGCATCCGTGTGGTGGGATCAACTTGTGCAAGTGCAACACATCAGAGAGAAGGATGTCACCTGGAAGGAATTCAAGAAACATTTTGAAAATAAGTACTTAACCAAGAGATACTATGACAAAAAGATGAAAGAGTTATTTGAACTTAAATTGGGAAGCATGACTATAGATGAATATGAAAGGAGATTTATAGAGCTGATGAAGTATGTCCCTTTAATTAAGGATGAGACAATTAAGATCCAGAGATATCTGAGTGGGCTGCCATCTTTTATCAGTGACAAAATCTAGTATGATGATCCTAAAACTATGGAAGAAACCATAAGGAAGGAAAAGAGTTTATATGATCAACATAAAGGAAAGTCTACTTTCCAAAGAGCTTGGGAAGACAAGAGAAAGTTTAAGAGGGAGCAGAGGCAAAAGGGGAACAAGCCACCATTTTTCAGAAATAATTCTCAAGGACAACCAGTTTTGAGGGAGCCCAGGATGGATGAAGTAGGTGGGAAAAGGCCAAGGAATACACCTATGCAATGTTGGGGTTGTAATGGAGATCATAAGTATAGAGATTGCCCTCACATAAAAGACAAGGTGAGAGTTGTTCACAATGTTCAACAAATAGAAACAGTGGAGGATATGGGTAGCAGAGTGGCAAGGATCTATGCAACCCTAGACAACAAGCAAGTTGAGTTTCAATCACACATGATTGAAGTCAAAGGTATGATCAATAACCATGCGTTACTATTTTAATTGATTCGGGGGATAGTCATAGCTATATAGATCCTAAAGTAGTGTAAATATTTCAATTACCAAGAAGCAAGCATGGGAAATATTGGCTGGTGTAGTTGGCTACAGGAGCCAAGAGAAAGGTTGTTGAGTTGGTTAAATCATGTCTAGTGGGCATGAATGGGCTGAGTACCAAGGTAGATTTGAACATCTTTCCCTTGGGATCATATGATTTCATAATTTGTATGTATTGGACGTTGGACCAACACCATGCCATATTAGACTATCATAACAAGGCATTCACCTACCTGGATGAGGAAGGAAATCAGAGAGTAGTCCAAGGAATCCCCAGAGAAGTTACTGTCTGGGAAATCTTAGCAATGCAGCTGAAGAAGTGTTACAGGAAGGGCTGCCAAATAATTGTAGACCATATGGATGAATCACCCAAGGATAATGTGCCAAAATTGGAGGATCATGCAGTCCTGAAATATTTTGAAGATGTGTTCAAAGAGATATGAGGGCCACCTCCAAAGACAGATATTGATTTCTCTATAAATTTGATGCCCGGGGTAGCTCCAATATCAAAGACTCCCTATCAGATGAGCACACTAGAACTAAAAGAATTGCAAATGCAGCTTGAAGAAATTTTAAAGAAGGGGTACATACGCTCAAGTGTGTCACCTTGGGGTGCCCCAATGTTATTTGTGAAGAAGAAAGATGGGACTCTGAGATTGTGCATTGACTTCAGAAAGTTAAATAAAGTAACTATAAAGAACATGTATCCTCTACTAAGGATAGATGATCTCTTCGATAAGTTGAAGGATGCAAGGATATTTTCAAAGATAGATCTCAGGTCAGGATACCATCAGGTAAGGATTAAAGATGAAGATATCATCAAGACCACCTTCAGGACAAGGTATGGTCATTATGAGTTCATAGTGGTCCCATTTGGGCTATCAAATGCACCAGTTGTTTTCATGTGCTTAATGAATGGTGTTTTCCGGGAATATTTAGAAAAGTTTGTCATTGTCTTTTTGGATGACATCCTTGTATATTCCAAGATAGAGGAAGAGCATGGTAAACACTCGAGGATGGTGTTACAGGTGCTAAGAGAGCACCAATTGTTTGCTAAGTTGAGAAAGTGCTCATTTTTCCAAAACCGAATTCACTATTTGGGGCATATAATATCCAAAGAGGGAATAACAATAGACCCTAAAAATATTGAAGTCGTTAAAGTGTGGGCAGAACCTAAGAATGTGACAAAATTCAGATCCTTCATGGGTCTAACTGGTTACTACATGAGATTCATTGTAGGATTTTTGAGGATTGCTCACCCAATCACTTCCTTGCAAAGAAAAGGGGTAAAGTTTCAATGGACAGAAGAATGTGAAAAGAGATTCCAACAATTGAAGTCGCTATTAACCAGTGCTCCAATTCTAACGATCGCAGACCCGGATGAAGAATTTGTGGTTTGCACAGATGCATGAAAAGAAGGACTGGGTGGAGTCCTCAACCAAAATAGGTTTGTGATATGTTTTGAATCCAGGAAATTGAAAGAGCATGAAAGGCTCTATGCCACTCACGATTTGGAGTTGGCAGCCATAGCACATGCGGTAAAGAAATGGAGACACTACCTCATGGGAAAGAGGTTTGGGCTGAGAACAGACCACAATGGTCTACAATATTTGTTTGATCATCCTACTTTAAATTCCAGACAGAGCAGATGGTTCGAATTCCTATGTGAGTATGAATTTGATATCAAGCACATCAAAGGAAAGGATACCAAAGTGGTTGATGCACTCAAAAAGAGAGTGCATGAACTACATGCTACAACCATCAACATGTATCAAACCGATCTTAAAGATAAAAATTTGGAAGCTGCAAAAGTAGATTCACAGTGCATGGAAATGGTAACAAACTTACAACAAGGTAAGATGTTACATAAAATAGAAGATATAGATTGAGAGTTGATGGAATACTCTTGTACATGAAAAAAAAAATTGTACATAGTTCTCACGAATTGAGGATTATGATCTTGAAAGAGATGCATAATGTGCCTTATGTTGGGCACCCTGGATATTAGAAAACAGTGGCAACAGTCAAGAGCCATTACTATTGTCTAGGTATGAAGAAATAATTTTCATAGTACATCGCCAGATGTATGGAGTGTCAAAAGGTCAAAGCTGAGCATAGACACCCAACTGGGTTGTTACAACCATTACCCATTCCCGAGTGGAAGTGGGAAGTGGTGACAATGGATTTCATCACAGGATTACCCAGAACAAACAAGAAACATGATTCCATCATGGTGGTGGTGGATAAGCTTATGAAATCTACCCATTTTATTCCCTTGAAGACTACTCACATGACATCTAATGTTGTTGATATTTATATGAGGGAAGAATCACGATTGCACAATATTCCCAAGATAATTGTGTCTAACAGAGACCCAAAATTTACCTCAAAGTTTTGGAGAGGATTATTCAAGGGGCTCGGAACGAGCCTGAACTTCAACACAACTTATCATCCTGAGTCTGATGGAAAAACAGAAAGAGTAAATCAAGTGATAGAAGATATGTTAAGAATGTGATGGACAAACCATCCAAATGGGGAGACTACCTACACTTGGTAGAGTTTGCTTACAACAATGGGTACCAAGAATCACCGAATATGATCCCATTTGAGGCACTTTATGGAAGAAAGTGCAACACACCAATAAGATGGGACAACCTAGCTGATAGAGAAATAACTGGGCCAAAGTTGCTCAGGGAAATGGAAGAGCAAGTGTTAAAGATTAAGCAGAATTTGAAGGTTTCCCAAGACAGGTAGAAAATTTATTCTGACAAAGGAAAAGCCCACATAGAGTTTAAATTGGGTGATCATGTTTTCTTGAAGGTGAAATCCAACAAAAGTTCCCCGAAGCTAGGAAACTATTCCAAATTGGTAGCCAAATATTGTGGACCATTTGAAATTCTAGAAAGGATTGGACCAGTAGCTTATATGCTTGCATTGCTTGCATGCATGAAAATTCATAATGTATTTCATGTCTCATTGCTCAAGAAATATAAACCTGATGCTAATCATGTGATTGATTGGAATGTGATTTAGGTGGAGCAAGAAGGCGCTTTACAAGTGCATCCGGTGTGCATACTGGATAGGAAAAGAAAGTAGCTCTGGAATCGATCCATAAGGCTTGTAAAGGTCCATTGGACCTAGTACGGTCCTGAGGACATAACATGGGAGCACAAAGATGCTACGCAAGCAGAATACCCACATATTTTTGAAGATTTTGGAAATCTTGTTGATGTTGTGTAATTAAGTTGCACTAAGGACAGTGCAAAAATAAGGGGAGGGGATTGTAATACCCCAAGGACGAGCCCCGGTTGTAATTATGAATGTAACATGTTTTGTAGGCTGGTGAGCCAAGTATTTATAAGTTGGTAGGCTTATGTGTTGATTAGGCTGGGAGCCTAGATGTTAAAGGCCAGGAGCCTGTTTTGTACATGTAAATATTCATATTATTAATATAAAAACATCGTTATGTGTAGACCGACCATAAAGAAAGAGTATGGGGGACTAAAATCCACTAGGTTGGGCAAGGGAGGAGGCTAAGAGATTGAGGAAAAAGGGCTAAGCTTAAGAGAATAAAAGAATAATATATAATTATTATTCTAAAAGCTATAAAGAGGATATTAATTTATCCTAAGCTGCTTTAGGAAGGGGAATGAGTACCAAGTGGGAGGAACATGCTCCTAGAGATCCAAGTGTTGTCCAAGACACATGCAGAGTTAGGGGGGGGGTTCTCACCACTCTCACGATGTTGACCATGATGGCCATCGGTCACCCTGACTCACAGACATGCTGACCCTGACATGCTGACCATGATGGCCATCGGCCATCGGCCAGTCCACCATTGTTGAATTCCAAGACACCTGAAACCCTGGAACAAAACTGAATTGATACCCTCGCTGCACTGGTACCCTGGGAGGGGTTGCCTATTTTTTGTCCTGTCTGTACCATTTTCCACATCTAGTTTCTGTTGTTTCCATCACCATGCATATGTTTTGAGGAGCGAGAGTGAAGAAGCGGGTTTTCGGGCCCGTGGATAGAAGAAGTAGGTTGTCATGCCTATGTGAAACTCTCTCTAGGTGAGATAGTGTGTTGAGGAAGTGAGTTCTCCTAGAGGGAGTCTAGTAGAAGCTACATAGCTCTGAGAATTCCTGATCGAGCCTATTGCTGAAGCCATGGAAAGGGAGGTGCAACAACCAATGGACTGTGTGACAATGAAGCTATACACTGCTGGGGTGGGACATGCATGTGGGGAATGAGAGTCTATGAGTTGTGGGCGTAAGTGGATCCTTGGAGCAAATCCTTCCTATTGTACTGTGCAACTTCCTGTTGTCCCTGCCTAGCCTAGGAATCCATTTCCTGGTGGAGTTTAGTCCCAGCTCGGGGATGACCCTGCTTAGAGTGAGGAGTAGTGTGGTCTACGGTTGGGAGGTTCGTGGAAGGTCTGCACGCAGTTGGTGTACTTCAATTAAGAGATAAGTATATTTTTCTGTACTTAATGGTTAAATGATGTATTTTAGTGCATGTCTTTGATTATTGTAATGTTATCTTATGTTTCGCTGCATGTTTGTTTTCATATTATCTCTATTTATTGTTATTAAGTTTATATGTGAATATTTCCGCAAAAGATGTTTACTCACTGACAATGCTCGACCTATTGGTGGCTGGGAACGTTACAAATTGGTATTAGAGTGTTATCTAGAGTAGCATGACCTAGCTTGGATGGCCTGGGATGTTACATAATGGTATCAAAACGTTATCTGGAGTAGCATGGCCCGGCTTGGGTGGTCAGGGATGTTAGAGAATGGTATCATAGCATTATCTGGAGTAGCATGGCCTGACTTGGGTGGCCATGGATGTTACAGAATGGTATTAGAGCGTTACCTGGAGTATCATGGCCCGACTTGGGTGGTTGGGGATGTTAAAAACTTGATATGTTGTTACTCCTGGTGGATGTTAAAAGAATGATATTTGGGTGATGGCATGTGGGACTGTCTACCAAATGGGGATTTGACCCATGGTTTCACTCTCCGATGTTCCATCCTAAGGAGTCTGCATGGGGAGTTCATCAAGAAATATCTGGGTGGTATGGGAAGGAGTGGTGGTGGATTCTGATGAGTTCTTGATGGACGGGGCCAAGTCCAATATCTCTACTCCATCAACTGTGACAACGAACATA
Source organism: Picea engelmannii (assembly GCA_009831015.1). Lineage (NCBI taxonomy): Eukaryota > Viridiplantae > Streptophyta > Pinopsida > Pinales > Pinaceae > Picea > Picea engelmannii. The sequence goes on along the minus strand of ML794436.1, from coordinate 338,200 downwards.
ATGATGATTGTGAGGTTGGGGTGTGGGAAGCCTGGGTATGTACCAATCAAAGACAGATCCTAAAATGTCCCTGATCCAACATCTATCATTGGGACAAGGTCAACGCTCAAGATGATAAGTTGCATGATGTTATCAATGTGCCCTGATTGATTGGGTTCATGGTGTGTCAATTGATCAATGGTGAAAATTTTCCCATTGTGAGGGAAGAGCATGGTACAAAAGACCGAGGAAGGTACAAACTGCACGACGTACATGTAGCTTCGTCCGAAGAGGATGTTATAATCCAATTGGGTGTCAATGACTTATATGTCGATGAGAATTGTTTTTCCCCCTAGCTCGACTGGAATTTTTTGATATAAGCCTTTTGGTTGGGATGGTTGACCATCATAAGCTCGAAGAGTGATGGTGGACGGGATCAACTTAGGTGAACCAAGTTGTTGCCACACTGATTTGGACATGATGCAAGTGGATGATCCTTTGTCTATGATACAATGATGGACAATGATATTTCGTATTTTGATAAGAATATGGAATGAGACTAATGATGGGAGTTGGGGGTCTTCTCTGTCTAAATCAAATGTGATTAGACGAGTGTCTGCAGGATATACTACCCTTAATTATGAAAGTAATTCCTTTCGTTGGGAAGGGCATGTTTGAAGGACTTCCATAACTGACATGGAAGTGGGTGACTAAGCGAGATCGTCAACAAGATTGTAGATATGGGTGGGGCGAGCATGAGGATTATGCACATTCCTACGCAAGGGTGCACGAGCCAAGCAGGTGATGGATTCATTGTTAGGACGAGGGATCATCAATGGTTGTCCAATTGGTGGCTGGGGGGAATCCAAAGTGGTAGGTAATGGATCAGGGGATGTACCATATTAGTGACTGCGAGTTTGTAATATGATTTCCTCTTCCATGGTGAGGAGAATACCGTGTTCTGTAGTGTTCCCTAGGTGGGGTTGTTCAGGTGGAGGGAACTACCCCTGTGGGTGTGGGTGTTGGACCCCCTCTGGGTGAGTATCGATGACTCCTTCATGTGGGATAGGGTTTTGTAATACCGCCAGTGGTTGTGGTGTTATATAAATGGGAGGTCCCTGAGGTGGACCTTGAGGGTTGGGATCCCACTGAGGATTCATGGCGTCCTTCATACATTTGTAGTCGGCGATTTGAGGGAAATGGTGAGTGTAATGGCCATATTTTCCACATAATGCGCAAGGGTAATTGGTTCAAAGGTTGTTATTTATCCCTTGTCATGGTTGTCCATTATTATTTCCCCCTTGAGGGTTTTGGTTGGGTTGGCATTAGTTTCCCCCAGCTTGGGGGTTTTGTTGAGGGGGGTTCCCTCCTTGTCCCTAGTTCCTATTCTTTCCTTTCTTCCAGTTATTATTGGGTTGGTGAGGTGGATTGTCCATATTCAACTATTCAAAAGATTGAAATTGTTGAAGAGGGGAAGGTTAGATGTAATTGAACCCCACCTGGTGTTGTCTGTGTGGGGGTGTGACAGGTTGTGGTGGACCTGGGAAGGGATAGTATGGGTTACCTTATGGGGGTCCATATGGGTTGTAAGAAGTAGAGGTGGCTCCATTATTACTAGGTGGCTATGACGTTGTTGGTGGAGGAACCAATTGTGGGACATGGATTGGTTGCGGAAAGGATGTGGGTAGATGCGTACCCATGGGGGGAAGAGGAGGTGTCATGAATGGTGGTGGGGGGGTGGGGGAGGGTAATATTAAGATCCCCCATATGGTTGAAATTATGGGTTGGTCCCATATGCGGGTACTAGATGTGTGTGTGGTTGAGTATGATCCATGGAGCCGATCAACAGATGAACAACATGCAATGTTCCAGGTTTTTCTTGACCGAAGGATGAAGGATGGGGAGCATCTAGAAGGACCATGTATAGGTACCCTGATTGAGAATAAATTAGGTCAAATTGTTGTGCCTTGGTGATGTCTTCATCTTCAATTTGGGGGAGGGATGTAGCCACATATTTTGCAAGGGTAGGAACGAACGATCAGAGGAACCAATATAACCTTTGTTGTGGGGTGGTGTCCGCTTTACAAAGGTTGCGAAGTCTACGCCATTCATGAATATGGTCTCTGTAGATTTTAACCTTGTACAATATTTACTGAAAATAGATCTTCAGTAAAAGAACACAAAAGATACAATGACAAATACAAACATTACACAGAGATTTTTTCCCTAGAAACCCAAACTGGGAAAACCAACATATTCTATATTCATTCATAGTGATACATTGTTTACAATACAATATACATATAGGAGCCAGCGGCATCCAAAACCCTAACCCAATGACCTAGATTAGTCAACAACCTTAATTCCTTAACCGGAAATAGAAAACCATCGACAAAAACCATGTGTCGAAAAACCACCTAAATATATGACACGTTTCCCGAGGTAGAATGTTTTTTATCGGGGGGGAATTCACCCCCTTACACCCCCCCCTCAAACCCCCCTACATGCTCGGTGAAACACACAGACACTACTACTCGTGCAAAGAATATAACACATACCCAACAGTGTGAAATGTGAGTAGCGGTGTTTTGTTTTCATTCTGATAGGATCTTAGACCCGGTATCATGACAGATGGGAAGTTGAAAAATTGATAGTAATGCTTTGGCTAATCATTTAAAGGTTGAATGGGCTCCAGAATTGTCACCCACATACCATTTGGCTGATGTACTAGTGAGGGTTCTCTGAAATAACAGTAGACGAATGGAATATTCCATTATGCTATTGGAAGAACACCACAAGTGGAAGGACATGACATGGTTGGCAGGGTCCTCTCTGAATTTCCCTTCAAACTTAGGGATGTTTGAAGGTATTTTTGTGGGAATATTCGACCAAGTGGGGTTGTGTAATATAGGGATTATTTGTCAATTTAGTTAGATTGTGGATATTGAGCGAAGAAAAAAAGGGCATGATAGGATTGGGTCCTACCATGTATGGGAGGAAGTGGTTCCTTGGGAGATTGTACTTTGTGAAAAAATTTGGGCGCTGCCTCTTTGTGGTGGAGTTTTTGTTTGTGAGTTGCTTGGGATATTGGTTCCAAGCAAAGTGGCTCTTAATAACCCTAAGCCTAGTACTGTAGCACTAACTAGTGTATGTGATGATACTGTTGATGTCTCAGTGAAATTAGGAACACCACCCCAAATTGGGGGTAAGTTTCTCAAGCGTCTAGAGCGGCGAGCATATTGTAGTTCCCCTATGATTGTAGCCTAGAAGTGGGTGTGTGTAAATAGTGGTGATAAATGATAGGACAAACTGCTTTCAAATTACTTTAACAAATGTATTCATAAAATTGCATGTATTCAAGTGGTGAAAATCATACATGTGAGGGTTCTTTGAAATAACAGTAGAAGAATGGAATATTCCATTATGATATTGAAAGAACACCACAAGTAGAAGGACATGACATGGTTGGCGGGGTCCTCTCTGAATTTCCCTTCAAACTTAGGGATTTCTGAAGGTAGTTTTGTGGGCATATTCAACCAAGTGGGATCGTGTAATATGGGATCATTTGCCAATTTAGTTAGATCGAGGATATTGAGTGAAGAAAAAAAGGGCATAATAGGATTGGGTCTTGCCATGTTATGGGAGGAAGTGGTTCCTTGGGAGATTGTACTTTGTGAAAAAAAATTGGTGTTGCCTCGTTGTGGTGGAGGGTTTGTCTCTGAGTTGCTTGGGATATTGGTTCCAAGCAAAGTGGCTCTTAATAACCCTGGGCCTAGTATTGTAGCACTAACTGGTGTATGTGATGGTACTGTTGATGTCTCAGTGAAATCAGGAACACCGCCCCAAATTGGGGGTAAGTTTCTCAAGCATCTAGAGCGGTGAGGATACTACAGTTCCCCTATGATTCTAGCCTAGAAGTGGGTGTGTGTAAATAGTGGTGAGAAATGATAGGACAAACTGCTTTCAAATTACTTTAACAAATGTATTCATAAAATTGCATGTATTCAAGTGGTGAAAATCATACATCAAAACAATGTGGAAAGTGGTTTTGGATTTTTGTAACTCCTCGTGGGGGGAGAAAAAAAAATCAAATAACAAGTGCACGTGTCCTATCCGATGTAACATCCTTCCTCTCAAATAACACTAGACCTCCAAAATAGCTCTCGAGAGTGGGGCCAGAACCCACTTGAGGAGAAACTAGTGAAGGGATGAACAATTAATTATAATGAGGGATGAAGGGGTCATATCCCGGAAGTACTAGCAATATGTCCTAGAAACCGTTCAAAATCCATCTGAGGTGCGATTACAGCCCATAACCGCCACCTTGGGTAGATAAATCCTAAGTTTTGTCTACTAAGCTACCTCCATGAAGCACGACATTTAGATTTTTGGCCTCATAAATTGATCACGGGATAGATACTTTCCAAGGGTTGGGTGACCCAAGGAGGTACGCATAGAACAACTGGATCTCGACCTTCGACCCTTCGTAGGTGTCTCCCTGCCTTATGGTATAGGAATGCTTGAGTAGGAGGATTTTGGCACCATAATTCAAGACTTTCTAAGTTTCAAAATGAGAAATTATGATGGGGAGTTATTTGGATCCCTATCCCCAAAATCGTAACTTAGACTGCCAAATTCTTTTGTGTTCCTCCCGTGGAGGTTAGAAAGTGGGTTGATTCTAGTTGTTTTTAGAATGTGAAAGAGGGTTGTGAAGTTGGGGTCATGGACCAACTTCGTTCTTTATGATGGTGTGGATAAAGACCTTTTCCTAAACAAATGAAGCTCACAAGAGTTTCAAGTACCTAGAAAAAATGTTTTTGAATGAGTGAGAGTGTGTGCAAGGAGTGGTGATGGAGAAACAAGTTTTTAATAAATTAAATTCAATATTTTAGCATGGTGGACATCGTGTGGTCCTTTACTTATCTCGTTTAGATAACTTACTAAATTTATTAAAAATGACCCTTGCAAATTAAAGGAAATCCTAATCTATCATGGAGGTTATGATTATCCTTACTTGGACCCTTCATCTTCCTAAGGCATTTTGTAATCTAGAAAAATTGAAACCAGTCCTAGACTGTGAGCATGTGGGCATGTGTGGGCCCTAACAATTTTGTTTAAAAACCTTAGGTGGCTTAATCTACCAATTTAAAACTATCCTAGAATTGCATGCACGTGGGAATATGGTCCCTTAGGACTCTTTTTAGGTTAATTTTCAACAAGTAAGTTAAGAGGATTGGCCTCTTTTTGAAAATGATTTGATTTACCAAGGGAGATGAAGAATTATATAAGAAACCTCTTTTTCTAATTTCCAAGATGACACTAAGGTGCGAGGAAAGAGCATACTTCAAGATTGGTTTAGATGGTCTTCTAGTCCCGGTTTATTGTGATGAATTTGTAAAAGAATGAAAGCTTTGTTCTGGAATTCAAATGCAAAACCTTTTAAGCCATCCACATGGAAACCAAGGAAATCAAATATATTGTGGCTCCTTTTAATCTCCCGAATTATCTATGTGTGATGTGGGGTTTATGTATGATGGTGTGCACAAAGACCTTTTTCTAAACAAATGAAGCTCACAAGAGTTTCAAGTATCTAGCAAAAACGTTTTTGAATGAGTGAGAGTGTGTGCAAGGAGTGGTGATCGCGAAACAAGTTTTTAATAAATTAAATTCAATATTTTAGCATGGTGGACACCGTGTGGTCCTTTACTTATCTTGTTTAGATAAATTACTAAATTTATTCAAAATGACCCTTGCAAATGAAAGGAAATCCTAAGCTATCATGGAGGATATGATAATCCTTACTTGGACCCTTTATCTTCCTAAGGCGTTTTGTAATATAGAAAAAATGAAACCAGTCCTAGATTGTGAGCATGTGGGCATGTGTGGGCCCTTACAATTTTGTTTAAAATCCTTAAGTGACTTACTCTACCAAATTAAAACTATCCTAGAATTGCATGCATGTGGGCATATCCTCAAGACTCTTTTAAGGTTAATTTTCAACAAGTAAGTTAAGAGGATTGACCTCTTTTTGAAAATGATTTGATTTATCAAGGGAGATGAAGACTTATATAAGCAACCTCTTTTTATGATTTCCAATATCACACTAAGGTGCGAGGAAAGAGAATACTCCAAGATTGGTTTAGATGGTCTTCTAGTCCCGGTTTATTGTGATGACTTTGTAAAAGAATGAAAGCTTTGTTTTGAAATTCAAATGCAAAAAAAATTAAGCCATCCACGTGCAAACTAAGTAAATCAAATATATTGTGGCTCCTTTTAATCTCCCCAATTATCTATGTGTGATGTGGGGTTTATGTATGCAAGAATGAGATCTAATCTTGCTTGTGTTGACTTTTACAAAGTGCTAAAATCAAATCTAAACTATTGAGTGGCAGTGGGCAACTTAAGCCTTACAATTTTTCAAAAATAATTTAGGTACACATAAGAATCATAAATAATCATGCACAATGCACGGGCCATGTGGTTGGAGAGTTCTGATAGAGTGTAGATGTGCGCATACCGCACAATTTTTCGTCCCGAACCCGCATGCATGCAGAGAAGTTGGCTGGATGAAAATTTTGAAAAAATTCTCTTACTGTGGGGTGAAATCCTGCTCTCAAGGAGTGATATAAGGCCGATTTTGACCCCTGCACATGCAAACATTAAGAAAGAAAACTCTAACAACCTAATTGGGGAGAATTTTGATTAAAATCCCTTAGTATGGTCATCGATTTGTTAGGTCCCTTTTGTCACAAGGGTGAGAAAAAGGAGGTCCCTTAACTATCTAGTTAGGCTATCCATAAAGCACAACAAAGATTTAATTGGTTAGTGCCTTGACTAACATAAAGAAACAAGAAACAAACAACAATGAAAAAAAATTATAAACTAAGCAAATAATAACTTCAAATGACTGCACAAAGAAAACACAAGAGATGTATGTCAAGTAAACTAATCTTCAAATTGATACTCCTTGGATAAATATGGGAACTTATGAGTCCCCTCTTCCTCCTTGGGAAGGCTCTTGAGTCCCCAAGTACAAATTCTTATTTCTACTATCAATGGTTAACAAAGGAAAATGGTGAAGAAAAAAGTGATAGACTACTCAATATGAGAGAGTCCCAACACTTGCTATGCATGCCAAAAATATTTATAAGAGGAAGACGGTTTCCCAAAGATAAAAATGAGCAACAACAATATCTACAACATCTGCCCGTAACTGTAAGGGAAACCCAACATGCAATCGCATACTCCTTGCACGCTCCATGATTGTCATGTTCATCCTTTTTGTCACACCATTTTCTTGTGGTGTTCCTAGAACCATTTTCTCTCTACGAATCCCATGGTATGAACAATAATCATCAAACTCCTTGCTACAATATTCACCTCCAATGTCTTATATGAGACACTTCAACCTTTTTCTTGTCTCATTCCCAATGAAATCTTTCCACTTCTTAAAAGTATCAAAAACATCAAATTTTTGTCGAATGCAATAAACCCAAGTTTTTCTACTTGCATCATCAATAAATGTAACATAATAATGAGAGCCAGCAAGAGATGATACAAGAGCTGGTCCCCATACATCTGTTTGCACAAGCTCTAACCTTTCACTCTCCTTTTATTTTCCAACTCTGAAAAATCTGACTCTCTTTTGTTCTCCATAAACACAATGCTCACATAAATCCAAATAAATTTGTTTAAGATATGGCAACAAATTCATTTTATGAAGTATTTGCATCCCCTTCTCACTCATGTGTCCAAGACTATGATGCCAAAGTGTTGTATCCACTTCTGTAGAAGCTAAAGAGCTGGAAGAATCAATATTACCAATACATAAATACAATGTACCTACCTTCTCTCATTTTGTTATCACTAGTGATCCTTTGGTGACCTTCCACGCCTTATCTGTAAATATGGATATACAACCTTCACTTTCCAACTACTTTTTTGAAATTAGAATTTTCCTTAGATCTGGAACATTTCTTACTTATTTCAACAACCATTGGTTTCCATTGTTTTACTGTATTTGTACCTTACCCATTCCAACAATTTTGCATGGTGCATCATCACCCAAATGAATCTGTCCAAAATCACCTTGAACATAATCTAGAAAATGTTTCCTATGGGGTGTAGCATGAAATGAAGCCCCTGAATCTACTACCCAGGACTCAGAAATCTTATCTACAGAAAGAATCAAAGCATCTTGTAACACATCACTTGTTACATTTGCTTCTTGATTTTTCTCCTACTATCCATCTCTTTGTTTCTTTGTAGCTCTATAGTCTTTCTTCAGATGTTCTTTCTTCCCACAATTCCAACACTCTATCTTTCCTAGTCTCAATTTGGATCTACCTTTCCTATAATTCTTGTGGTTCCCTGAGCCCTTTCCTCTATCCTTTTGTCTTCCCCTATTCTCCATGTTTAACACATTACCTGATGTCTCACCTGTTCTTTTCCGTCACATTTCCTCGCTAAGGATAACACCAACAACATCATCAAATTTTAGAGTGTTTGAACCAGATACATAGTTACTTACAACCACGACCAATCCATTCCATCTTTCTAAGAATGAACACAGGATTAGAAGAGCCCCAACCTCATCATCAAATTCCACTTTTACAGAACTTAGATGATTAGTAACCGTATTAAATTCATTTAAATGATCTGCAACAAACCCACCTTTTGACATCTTCCTATTAAATAATCTCTTCATTAAAAATACCTTATTGGACGTCGAGGGTTTTTCATACAGTTTAGCCAATGTGTCCATCATATCCTTCGTTGTATTTTCCTTTGAAATATTGAAAGCCACCGGTGCTACCAGGCTCAGCCATATCATTCCTAGTGCCTTTCTGTCAAGAACCCCCCATTCTTCGTCCTTCATGGCTGTCAACTTCTTTGCTATTCCACCCAATGGTAGGAATAGATCCTTCTAATATAAACAATCTTCCATCTGCATCTTCCATAACTAGTAGTTTTGGCCACTAAATTTCTCGACCCTAAACTTTCCATCTTTCACCATTGCTCCCATTCAAACTAGGAACCCTCTTTTCTTGCGAGTTACCTTTCGCTTTGATACTAGTTGTTAGAAAAACATGATCGCAGAGAAATAAAATAAAACAAATGCAGAAATAAAACACAAAAGAAACATAATACAATACAGACACAGATATACGTGGTTCACCTAGTGTGGGCTACGTCCACCAGAGAAATTGCCAGGTCCTTCCTTTTTATTATCCAACAAAATGAAGGGATACAACCTACAACAAAGTCGTTGTAACGTCCTCTTCTTTCGCTCACAATCTCCTCTCTCATAATACAATAATCACACACATACACAGCTGCAACACAATTCCCTCATAAAAGAGGGTTTCCTTCTAGGGAAAAAATCCCTAAAAATAACTTCTATTGTCAGATATGCGACCTTATAATGAACGATCTAGATTAACTATGAAATTACAATATTTTACAAGGCAATTTTCCCAAAATTTCACTTTGGGGGCGTTGCCCCCAAATCCCCCGCCGGGGGGGTGGGGGTGGGGGCTATAAACATTGTCGCCACCCCCCCTCTGGACCCCTTTGACAACAATTGTGTGGGGAAAATCCCCCCCACACTCCCTCATTATAAAATGGGGTCCAAGCAAGGATGAAACAAACCTTTGAAATAAACAAGATAATCATGCTCCACAACCAACATATTCATAGCAACGAGAATTGTAGCGACGAAGTTGCAACACTAAGAATTGCAGCAAATGGTGGTGTGGCGCAATGGTGGAGACGAGAATTGTAGCATCAATGGTGTTGGTGAAAGGTATGGGTGGAAATTGAAAAAATGAAATAAAGTTGCAGGAAAATTTGCAGCAAATGAAATGAGAGAGTTGGGATTTGGGGAATGAAGTGGTGTTGGAAGTGGATTTGCAACCAAGGGAACAAGAGAAGAGAGATTTGAGAAATGAAGGAGGGATGCAAGTGGAGTTGCAACCAAGGGAATGGGAGAAGGGAGATTTGTGAAATGAAGGAGGGATGCAACTGGATTCACAACCAAGGGATTGAGAGAAGGGAGATTTGTGAAATGAAAGAGGGATGCAAGTGGAGTCGAAACAACAAGGATTGTCACAGAAAAGGAAGTTGCAACAATAAGAGTTGCAACAACGAATATCGCAACAAAGGGATTTTCAACAAAGGGAGTTGCATCAATAGAAGTTGCAGAAAAGGGAGTTTCATAAATGATAATTGTGGGAAAGGGAGTTGCAACAACAAGAGTTGCAACAATGTTGTTCTCCCTGCATATCCTGTAAAAACGTTTATTAGAAAAAAAAAACAAGTCTTATGAAAATTTATTTAGAAGGATCCTGACATAACCATCATGAGACCATGAAGTTCCCTTATTGTTTGTTATTTTTTTTAATGCGCCAACTAGGATGGTTTTCACACTTTTTCTTTTGAAAGTAGGAGAAGAATGAAGATTATCCAACCGAGACTTGTTTTTCTTGAACAAGTTCCAGATCACTATCGTGCCATCCATTTGCAATCTTCCTCAAAATGGATTCCATTGATAGGGTTTGGTGATATAAGCAAAGTCTATGCCCATTTTCGATTAGAGTAATTATGTCTTAATATATGGTACATAGTTTGATGGCCCCACTATCATATATTATATCAATCTCGTATGGATTGATCCATTTGGTGTAAAATTTTCCTCTAAAATCCTTGAACCTAGAATCAAATAATAATGCCCAGTCTCTAGCTTTAAACTTCTTTTTCTTAATGAACTTATTGTGTCATTTGACCCTTTGGTGTTGTATCACTATGGCTCGGTGTAGGGAATCTTGTCATAGCTCATCCAACTCGTTAATTTGAAGCAATATTTGTTTTTCAGCCTCTGATAGGTCCAACCCAAGTTGTACTTCTATCCTAAGTGTCTGGATTTATGTCTCAATGGGAAATAGTACTAACTCATAGGGTTTCCATCATGTAGTGGTCCTCCATGTGGTTTTGTAGGCCCATAAATCTTCAGGGACTCTATTGACTAGGTCCTTGAGATGTAATCTGATGGTTTTAGTGATGATGGCCTCAAGTATCTTATTAGTCCCCTATACTTGTCCATTTTCCTATTGGTGATATGGTGTTGTTACTATGTGCTTGATCTTGTAGTTGTCCATCAGGTCTCTGAGAAGCCATGATGTGAACTAATTTCCTATGTCGTTCATTATCTATCGTGGTATTTCGAACCTTACAAAGATCTCTTCATGGAGAAGCTCCACTACTAATTATTTGGTTGCTTTCAGAAGTGCTTTTTCCTCCATCCATTTTGTGACATAGTCTATACAAACGAGGATGTAGGAGTTCTGATGGGAAGAGGGATTTATTGGTCCCAAAAAATCAATGGCCCATTTGTTGAAAGGTTCTAACACCATCTATGGTTGTAGTGGAATTTCATCTGTTTGACGGGTCTACCCATGCGTTGGCAATTGTCGCACCTCTTCATATACTATTTGGCATCTCTGATAAGTGTGGGACAATAATATCCCTAATGGAGTACCTTGTACCCAATTCTTTTATCTGAAAAATTCCCCCCACATGGTCGATCATGACAGGATTTTAACATCTCATGGATTTTTTCCTCTCATACACATCTTCTGATAATTAAATCAGGCCCAATGTAGAAGAGGCAACCATGAATCCATGAAAATATTTCACTTTTCCTGACTATACTTTGTCATTCTTTGGGAGTCGGATGATGAGGAAGTTTTCCTGTATCCAAAAAGTTAGCAATATTTGCAAACCAAGGTGAGTTAATATACATTGCAAAGAGGTGTTCATTTGGGAAACAATCTTCTACTAGAGGTTCATTCTCATTAGATGTTATTTTAGAAAGGAATTCAACAACTACATTATCTTTTCCTAGTTTATATAGAATGGTAATATCAAATTCTTGCAATAAAAGAAACCATCTAGTGACCCTGCCATCGGTGATTGGTTTGTTCATTAAATATTTGATGGAAACGTGATCAATATGTAAGATGACAGGGTATCTGACAATGAAGTGTCTAAACTTGTTTATTGCATGAATAACAACAAGAAACTGTTTACAGGGTACCATATAGTTCAATTATGCAAGAAAGATATTCTTAATGACATAGTAAATTGCATATGGGTATTTTCCTTCGAGTTTCCCAAGAACGGCTCCGATAGCGGTGTCTGATGAATTTGTGGAAATGTGGAATGGGAGGGTCCAAGCGGCCCCTCTTAGTACAAGAGATTCAGATACTTCAATTTTCAATTCATCAAGTGAATGTTGGCATGTCCCTGTCCATGCAAACTCATTTTCTTTGTTAATCAAAGCGAATAATGAACGAGCAATTCGTGAAAAAATTTCAATGAATCTACGATAATAACCAGCATATCCTATAAAAATTCATACCTACTTATGTGAAGTTGGAGTTGGGAAATTTAGTATTACCTCTATTTTTTCTAGATCGACTTGAATACCTTTTTCTGAGATGCGATGTCCGAGTACGATGCCATCATTTTCCATCATAAAATACTTTTCATTACTAAGGGAAACACTTGACTCTTTGCACCTTATTAATGTATTTTCCAGATTGGCCAATGCCTGATCAAATTCATCCCCATATGTTGTGAAAACGTCCATATATATTTCCAAACAATCATGAGTTAGATCAGAGAATATACCTATAACATCTCCCTGAAAGGTGGCACAGGTGTTGCATAAACCAAAGGGTATAACAAGGTATGTGAATGTCCCGCAAGGACAGGTGAACGTTGTTTTCTCCTGGTCTTCGGGTGCAATTTGGATCTAGTTGTATCCACTGAATCTGTTAAGGAAAGAGAAATACTTCTTTCCAGCTAACGTGTCTAGGACCTGGTTGATAAATCGTAATGGGAAGTGATCTTTATGTGTTTCTTTATTTATTTCTCTATAATATATGCAAATTATCCATTTACCATTTTTCTTTGGTACCATGACAAGAGGGGAGACCCATTGGCTACTAGAAATGGGATAGATGAAATTATTTGTAAGCAATTTTTGTAGCTCTTCTTTGACTATGTCTTTCATTGTCGGGTTCATACAAAACTGGGGTTGACGAATGGGTCTGGCTCCTTCCTTAATATATATATATATATATATATATATATATATATATATATATATATATGCACAATTTAGGATGGATTCCCTTCATGTCAGAGTAATCCCAGGCGAAGGCATAATTGTGCTTTTACAACACTTGAACCAGTCCCTCCTTTCGTTGTTCGATTAGTCCTCGGTCGATTTTAAAGGTCGATTTTAAAGGTTTTCCTTGGGCTGATTTATATGGTTTCTACAAGGGATCCTTGATATTTTTGTGGCGTGGGTTCATGTTCTGTGGGTGAAATGGTTGTTGAGGATAAAGAAATCTGAGTTTTTGGTTTCATAACATGCTCAAGGATATCTGTGTTTCCCAAGGAAGAGGAAGAAACTATAAAATCGTTGATTTTGTCGTCCTTTATTTTATCTCTTATAGCTAAGTATTGATCTATGGATAGGACTTGATGGGTTTCCCCTTCTTCATCACTCTCTTCTCCATCAACCCAAAGTGGTGTTTCTAAGTCTATGATGGGTTTAGTGGGAGGGTAGAGGGTTGATTGTTTGGTGGATGTCCCATGGGATATAGTCATGTTTCTTGACCGACAACTGATGTAGGAATCAACAATGGCCATCCAAGTCCATCCTACGATTAGAGGATGCCCACCTAGAGAGGTTTTGGGTTGTAGGACCATAAATTTAACAGGATATTCTCACGAATCCATAGAGATCACTACATCTTCTATAATTCTCTATGGTTTAATGGTTGATCTATTAGCGAGTTGAAGGCCAACCGGGGTTCCCCTAAGGCCTGTAAGACGTAAGGCTTGCATGTTCTCACGTGTCATAATGTTGATGGTAGCCCCAAGGTTGATTAATGTGTTACTAATAAGTGTATTTTTTATCTTCACATTAACGACCAGATTGTCAGGGTCAGAGTATTTAGCTGTGAGAAATCGCCCCATCATTAGGTCTGATAGTTTTCCCATGATGTGAATAGTTTGGGGATCCTTTTGTTCCTATCGGGCTTCCTCAAACAAATTTCTTGTACCACTTTTGAATAAACAGGTACGTCCTTAATTGTTTGGAATAGTGATATTTTGACACACATTTTTGAGTTCTCCTAATAAATAAAAATCATGTTATGTAAAAGGTTTTCCTTGGTTTAGCCTTTTAGGATAGGGTGGGTCTTGAAGTTAGAGGTGGGAATTCTAAGATGTTGAAGGTTACTGAGATTTATTTTGTTCTGATTCTTCATTTGGGACCTCCTCATTCAAATCTTTGATGTGAATGCGAGGTTGGTACTTGGTTAGAGTCTTCTCAGATCTAAGGAGAATATCATTACAATATAAGGAAGAGATGGAGTAATTAGGGTAGGTTGCAAGTCTAGTATATTGTGATGGTTAACCTGGCCTTCCATTATTTGGGTTAGGTATGGGTTGTGCATGTATTTGTATTTGAGGAGGGGTGGATGTGGATGCCTACATTTTGGGAGGAGGAAGGAGTTGCATGGGTGGATGTATCATAGGTTGTTGAGGTCCTCCTATGGTGGGATTTCTCCATCCTTGTTGCCATAACTAGTTAGGAGGAGGAGGAGGAGCTACCCATTGTTTTGTTGGCATACACCATGGTTGTGAATCATATGGCATTGAAGGGATAGTCCAATATGAATTGAAATATTGAGATTGATCTTGGGTCATACCTTAAGAGGTGGGATGCCAAGGTCGCTTTTAAGAGACATAACATAATTGTTCTAGTTCTTCAACATTATGGTAAATAGATTTTAATCTTGGTAAGGATGGAAAATTATTAGTAGCATGATCCTTGCTTCATATTCCACAAACCTCGATCTGATCCAAAAGAAATTCCCTCCTTGGGTGCTTCGTTCTACATTTCAGACAAAATATAACCAACACTTTTTATGTTTCTTCCCTCTTCTTCTTCATCTGCAATGTATCCGGTTGGGAGCTCAGGGAACTAAGTATGTTGGTCTTGAATTCTTCTAACATGTTCCCGATTTCTTATCTCGTGAATCCACTTCTAGCAATTTTCCTATTCTCTCCAGTATATCTCTTGGCCCTTTGCCCATTTTTTATGTGCCTCTGGAATACTTATGGAAAAGTTCCAAGATAATATCATATTCTGACTAAGAAACAACTCCCCCACCCATCAAATTAAGGATTTTTATACAATCATCTTGGTTTCCTATTAGGAACAAGACACATCGTGTCTTAGGAGCCAGGTCTCCTTGCTTTGCACTTTACAGGTTATAGATGAACCATTCAACATAAACTTCTAGAATCTCATCTTCATGCTACATCATCTTGAAGACTTCATCTCTTCTTTCTTATTCTTTTTAGCCATCTTGGTACTTGTCTAGAAACGTCTTTTTCATTTGATCCCATGATAAAATGTTATCCTTTCCAAGACCCATAAACCATCGTAGTGCAATTCTCTTGAGTGTGGCAGAAAAAAAAAATCAGTTTTGGGGCGTTTGTCACGTATTCATAGCTTCTGCAAAGCACATCAAACTCGAAGATGAATCCATTACGATATTCTTTATATAACCCATGAAAGTTTGGCAAGGATGAATGAGGGATGTTCTTCATCTTTGTCTCCTCATCTCTTCCTTTAATTGGAAATCCGAAAGTCATGGGTTCCTCCTTGAAAATCTTGTGTGCCATTTCTTTTCGAGGGATGTCCTGTGTTTCTAAAGGTGCCTTAGGAAAAAGGAATTCTCCATAGTTATATTGCTCATTGATATGGTATATTGAAAGTTGAACGTATGTGTGAGGAGACCCTTGTACAGTCTTTGATTCCTAAGGAGATGCTTCTTGATTCTTCTCGGCAAGAGAACTTGTTGTAGGGGATAAGTAATTTGGTTGATTGAGCTCCTTTCCCTCTTGTGGTTGACCTGCACTGTTATATTTTCGGGGTTTTTTGGAAGTGCTAATAAATATACCTTGTTGATATCTAGATTTGGGCATAGAAAATATTAGAAAAACATTCTACAAATTGCTGAAAATAAATCGTAACATTTAATCTACTGTAATGAAGGAAATCCACACATCTAAACAACAACTACTTTATTTTGATAGTTCCTCGACAACGACGCCAAAAATGATAGACTTTTCAATTACTTTCTAATTAATTAGCGAGCAACTAAAAAGTGTACATTTAATTATCACTATGAGGTCGTATCTTAATTACGAACTATTGTGCACTGTATATGCAAGTTACAATGTTGTTTTGTTAAGGGGTTGTATTACTGAAAATAACACAAGTCATTAAAAGTGATGGAAGGCGATGAGGAACCAAGGGAAGAAACATGTATTTTCAAATTTTTTTAGGCGGGATAAACTCCAGAGTAAGCCATGGCAATGGTATGGATCTTCTTTGGACTAGTATGGTTTTGGAGGGTCTCTACAATCTCTCTTTTTACAATACCTCCTCCATTGTTTAGTTTTTTTTTTTAGTTAGCCTCTCAGAGGTTTTAGCGCAGTTTTCAACTATTTTTAGATCTTTTTCCTTGAGTGTGTGGAAGTTAATACAGCTTAAACTCACCTCATGCCATTAACTACTATTCTTGGTAACTGAATCCTATCTTTCGAGATTGAAGGTATCTTCTGCTTCTACTGTTGGGTTTTGGTTAGTGCTTCATAGATGGACTTACACCTTTGTTTCTGTCAGTTTCATTATTTTTTAACTTCCTTCTTTGGACTTTGGTGAGATAGTAGCCCTTGATTTAAGCACTTTGGTTTAAGTGCCTTCCAAGTGGTAACTTGATGGCTCAAAAACGTTTGGAGAATATAAATGTTGAGGTTAATGCGTTATTAAATGAGTCGGTAGAAGGTTTATGGCAGGAGGAAATAGTTAATACTTCCCATTTTTCTACAGGGGTGTCTTCGGGGAAACAATCCATAGGTTTATGTTCCAGTGGATTTCAGTTAGATACTCAGAATTTTTGCCAAAGTTCTAAGCAGGGTTTAGCTCCTTCCTTAGATACCTTTCTACCAGCCTGTCAGAGTCTTCCCTCGGTGTTCCGTTCCAGAATCCGGTGCTCAGTCCACAAACAAATAGTAGAGGGATTGGTAATATTGCTCCTCATTTTAAAAATCTTGGTCCAACTCCTGCGCAGAAGAGCCGAAGACAGTGGACTGCTAATAAATCAATTAAAAGACTGGTATTAGGCTCGGACATTGGGTTGGAGGACACTTGCAGGATGGCTCTTTGCGGCTTAGTGGGGAGATTCACATATAGTAATTTATGCGAGGAGAAATGCTCGGTTTGGCTAGAGCGGGTTTGGTTGCCAGTTCTAGGATATATTCCAGAGGTTTATTTCTTAACTAAAGGTTGGATAGGGTTTATTTGTAACTGTCCGGAAGATGTAGCAACTCTATTAGGAAAGAATTGGGTTAATGGAACAAGCAGTCTCATGCTTAAGAGATGTCGGGTAGCTTTTAACCCAGAGATGAAATAATTCTCCTTAAGGCATATGTGGGCTCTACTCCCGGGATTACCTCTATATTTGTGGAATGAAGGGGCATTGGCAACCATTGGAGACTCAATTTTATCATGATAGATAAAGGTAATTTAGAGGCGCCAACTAGAAAATTTGGAAGGGTTCTGGTGGAAATGGACGTTCATATGGGACTGTTGGAGACTATAGAGATTGAGTGGCGTGGTAATCATTGTCTTCAGAGATTAGAATACCTAGGGATATCGTTCAAATGTAGTTACTACAGAATCACGTCGCATCTGCAATGAGATTGTAAAGGTTATGAAGATGGTGTTTTAACTCAGGAAGATATTGAGATTTTATATAGTACCCCCTACTCATCTGTGGAAACTGGTTTCTATGGGTTTGATGAAGTAAATAGGGACCAGATTGATCCTAGCTACTTGGAGAATTCTTCTTCTATAATTGGTAAGTTACAAGCACATTTCCCTGTCTTTTACAATTCTCTTTTGGTGTGGCAGCGTGAAATTATAAATTCATCTTTATGGCTTAAGAGTGTTACTACAAATTTTGTTCCTCCACCTTTAGCCGAGACAGGGGGTTCGGTTGATATTTTTCATTCTCCAGGGGCTCGAGATTCCTTAAATATCTCGACGAGTATAAACCCTCTTTTGGAGCCAGTGACTCACACTAACCATTTGGATTTATTAAGTGTCCAAAAAGCCTCTCATTTTTCTCCTTTGGAACCTTCCATTCCTGCTGAACCCATTAGTAGTCCAGAGACTAGTCAATTGATGATGGGTCACCTTGCTTCGCCACCTGGGTATAGAGAACCAGAAGAGGAGGAGTCAACCCTCTTCGTTGTACTGGACTCACCGAT
This sequence comes from Picea engelmannii, assembly GCA_009831015.1. Classification (NCBI taxonomy): domain Eukaryota; kingdom Viridiplantae; phylum Streptophyta; class Pinopsida; order Pinales; family Pinaceae; genus Picea; species Picea engelmannii. The sequence goes on along the minus strand of ML794436.1, from coordinate 319,798 downwards.
TCCTTTCATCTGTGGAAATGACACAAATGTACAATTACCAATTTTTCTAGGGAAACCGGTCATTGACCCAGTGGCAGGGATTGGGGAGGCCAGTTGCTCGCGGTCTACGGTGATTGAGGCTGGAAAAGAATTTGTGTGGTCTAGGGGTTTGGGAATTCAACACTCACCTATTAAAACCATAAGTGCATGAACGAAATCCACACTTGAGACAAAACCCAACTCTGTGTCACATACTCCTACCAAAGGTGGGGCCCTTAGAGCATTGCAGGTCGTTGCGAGATCTAAGTAATGCTATTACTGTCACTAAATTTAAGGGGGACTGGAGGCTCCCTAAAATTATCCTTGTTTTGAATTGTTTTGGACAAAACTCATCCAAATATTTTTTTCTTTCAAGAGACTTTGGTACACTCTGGAAAAGCTCATAACTTCTTTCAAATTCTGCGACCGAAGTGGTTATGCTGTGCGGTGAACTCTGTTGGTAATTCTGGAGGATTAATGGTTTCTTGGGATCCAATTTTTTTTGATATGGTGTCATTCCTAACGTGTGGTGGGATCTTATTGACAGGTTATTACTTAGAAACCAAAAGACAGATAAATCTCCTAAATGTTTACGGGCCTTGCATGGAGCGCAAACATTTTTGGGAAAGGATGGAATCTTCTGGTTTGTTGTCCCTGAAAAATCTTATTTTAGCAAGTGACCTTAACTTGACTTTATCTACAGGTGAAATTTAGGGTGGTGTGGCTTCCCTGGGATCGTTGGCAAGTTTTTTCATTAATTTGTTTCATAAAATTAAGCTCATTGATATTGTTTCGGGGAAAGTGGCGCCTACTTGGAGAAATGGTCGAGCGAGAGAAGATTTTATAGCTAAAAGACTTGATAGATCCTTACTTTCTAAGTATTTAGTAATTTTTACTGGAATCTATAGAACTTGGGTGGGATTCCCATTTATCTCAGACCATGCCTCGATATTACTTCAGCTGGATCTTCCTCCGATAGACAAGGCTTATCCATTCAAATTCAATCCCCTATGGATTTTGGAACAAGGTTTTATTTCTATGGTTCAAAAACTATGGATAGATTCAATTTATCTACAGGATACTGGTAAGCAGAAGCGACTGGTCTAGAAATTAAAATATTTAAAAGTACTTATGAAAGTTTGGCAGAAGGAACAAAGAACTTGTAAAAATGCTAGGCCCTGTGGACTAGAGAATGAGATCTCCTTTAGGTTACATAATTTGGCAGAGGGAACCTGTCACAACTTGGTTGGTTTGTCATTAAAAGAGTTGGAAAAAGAAATGAATGCTTTACTTAAGGAAATTGAGGAGCAGTGGCGCCAACGAAGTCGAGATATCTGGATTCAAAGTGGAGATCTAAACACAAATGTTTTTCATAATTTCGTGAGCTTCAGGAGAAATGACAAGTATGTTTGGGAGATACAAGATGAAGAGGGACAAGTTTACAATGGTCAGGAAAATATTAAAAAATCTTCTCTAAAACATTTTAAATATTTTTACAATGAACATGTGGCTCCAACTACTGGTGAGCAAGTTAGGGTGGTAACATTGTTTCCAAATATGTTAAATGACTTAGAGGTTGATGCCCTTTTCAAACTTGTTGACAAGGAGGAACTGAAGAAAGTAATAAAAAAAATTTAAGTGGATAAGAGTCTGGGCCCGGATGGCTGGACAATAGATTTTTTTAAGCATATTTTTTATATTGTTGGGGAGGATCTCCTAGAAATGATTGTAGAGTCTAGAACAAATGCATTTATTCTGGGAGCTTTAAACTCAACGTTTATTACTTTAATTCCCAAAGTAAACAATCCTCTAGATTTTGGAGATTACAGACCGATCTCTCTGTGTAAACTTTGTTACAAAATCATTTCAAAGATCATAGAAAATATGATTAAACTGATTCTTTCTATATCATTATCGGAAGGTTAGCCGGGTTTCTTACAGGGGAGACAGATACAGGATGCCATAGGCACAGTACATGAATGCATACATAGCATTAAAAATAAGAAATCAAATTCTTTGGTATTAAAGTTGGATTTATAAAAATCATACCACTGTGTTAACTGAGACTTGTTGTGTATGCTACTTCTCCAAATCGGTATGGGCCTAAATATGACAAACTGGATAATAATTTGTGTGGTTTCTACTTCTTATTCAGTTCTGATTAATGGAGAATCCATTGATTTCTTTAAAAGTGAGAGAGGCTTGAGGCAAGGATGCCCCTTATCACCTCTGCTTTTCATCTTAGTGATGGAAGGATTGAGTCTCCTTTTGAAAGAAAGCCAAAGTGAGGGTAAGCTGACAGGAGTGGTGGGAGATTGATAAAGTGCTAAAATTCTTCAGTTTGACCTATGGTTTAAAGATAAATGAAATGAAGTCTACATTTCATCAAGCTGGTCTATCGAATTCGGATCTTATTCCCTTCAAATCTTTTTTTCCTTTCAGATTTATGGAGCTGGATGAGGGGTTCAAATATCTTGGTGTTTTTGTTAAGGCAGGAGCACAACATTCCGAAGATTGGCATTGGTTAATAAAAAAGTTTGAAAAAAGGATTAATAATTAGTGCTATAGGTGGTTGTCCTTAGGAGGTCATCTCATCCTCTTGAAATTTGTGCTAACTAGTCAACCAATTTTTTGGTTGTCCCTGGGAGTTGTCCCTTGCTCTGTCTTGAACAATCTAAGTAAACTGATGTACAATTTTTTTTGGATAATAAATAGTGACTCTCACCAAATGCACTTATGCAATTGGGAGTGGATTACCCTTCCTAAGTTATATGGGGGTTGGGGCATACACAATATCTATGACTTCAGTAAATCACTATCAATGAATACTCTTTGGAGAGTGCTTTTGGGAGAGGGAATTTGGCATAAGGTTGTGATCAACAAATATCTTCATCACGCAACAATGATTAACTGGTTTAGATCACAATCTTTCCAACAGACCGTGGCTTCTAGAATTTGGAGTGGACTGTTAAAAGTTATTCACTTAGTATTGCATGGTTTAAGTTGGATTCTAGGGACGGGTCAACTTATTGCGTTGGGAAAGGACCAGATCCTGGGAATGGGAGATAGCTCTTTTCTCTCTAGTAATTTTCTGACTGTTTTAAATGAAAAAAACATCTTTACTCTAGCACAGGCCAGAAACTTATCAGAAAACCAAACATTTTCTTCCTACTGTCTTTGCAACAGTTATCTGGGTTTAGAGGGCGATTATGCTTTCGAGTGGGATCAATTCAGACAGGCAATCACGAATTCCGAAGCACTTGTCCAAGATTTGAGGGATAAACTTATGTGGATTGGAGGAGATAATACATGATCGCCTTCTGTTAAAAACTTCTATTTGAGCATTATTTCTTCTAAAAGGTTGTTAAAAGTAAAGAAGTGGAGACAATCCATTTGGGAATGGAAAGAACAACTAAAAATTAAATTGTTTGGTTGGTTGGCGATGGAGGGTAAAATATTAACTTGGGACTCTTTGCAGAAAAGGGTCTGTGAAGGACCTGGTCACTACCCTCTATGTAAACTTGAAGCAGAGATAGTCATACACCTTTTCAGATTCTGCATTTTTTCATCTCAGTCTAGAATTTGATTTTAAAGGAGTTGAAATTGAAAATTTGTTGGTATGGGAACACTCTTTCGGTATGTTTAAAAAACTGGTATTTGGAAAAGATAGTCCCAACTTAGATAGTAGCTCATATTATTTGGTTCATCTAGAAGGAGCGTAACAAAGCGCTTTTTGAAGAGTCAATTCCATCTATACAAGCAGTGATTTATAAGATATTGGCATTACAAACTGGATCTCATTCTCAACCGAAGGATAGACCTCCGAGGGATATTTTGATCTCTCTACAAAAGGATTTTTCACTGGCATGGTTTAATGGAGCAGCTCAAGGAGATGGCAATAGGTGTGGTGCAGGTGGTGTAATAAAACCTTTGTATGCTACTATTTTTAGATGGATCTTAAACTGCGGTAGGGGAACCAATACAAAGGTGGAACTCATGGGAGCTTGGGCTACACTCTTGTTAGTAGATCAATTATCTTTACCTTGCATCCATTTTCTAGGAGATTCAAAAGTTGTTATCAATTGGATTTTAAGAAAGGGTAGACTTCAGGTAAGCTTGATGGAAGGTTGGAAAGCTAGAATAAGATCACTTTCAGAGAAGTTCTAGTTTATTAGCTACCAACATATTTACAGAAATTTTAATACTGAAGCAGACAAGTTATCAAAGTCGACCATCGAATAACCAGAGGGAAATTTATCCTATTATCTCTGGACAAATGGAGTAGCAGGACCTAGGAGAGATTAGAATCCATTAGTCTTTTGGGTAGATACTTGAATTGATCGACAGTATAGTTTATACTTTGTTCGTTGACAACTATACTTTTTTGTTTTTTGTTTTAAGATGATGACTTTCTTATTTGATTCATGTATGGGCTTTGAGCATACCTGAGAATAACAGTCTCCATATCTTTTTTTGTAAGTTTGGTTTCAATTTTTTTCTCACAGTACTACCATGTAATGGGTCCTCGTATATGAGATGGAAGATGTAAAAAAATTATGTCTAATATAATTGAGCAATTTTTTTCTTGGAAAAAAGGGGGGGGTTGTATTACTTTGAATGTCACAAATCAATGATTCAAGATACTTAATTAAGTCACCAAGCTAAGTTATTTCCTAAGTTGCAGGGAAGTAAATATTTCACTTACAGGAAATGAAAGTCACACTTGCGAAATTGAAATCACACTTGCGGAAATTGAAATCACTCTTGCAGGAATTGAAATCACACTTTCAAAAATTGAAATCACTCTTTGCAAGAATTGAAATCACACTTTGCGGAAATTGAAATCACTCTTTACAGGAATTGGAATCACACTTTGCGAAAATTGAAATCTAAACTATGATCTACTGGTGACTTGCTCAAGCATAATGAAGATCTTGTTTTGTTGGGACAATTAAGTGTTCACTCATTCAATAGCAATATATTAATGCCAATCTCAAACCGTTGAAGATTAATGCTATCACAAATTAGGAAGCAAACAAAATAAAGTGTAGTTGCAAGCGGAATTGGAGCAACGAAGCTGCAACACAAAAAGGAATCACATAGATGTGAGTTGTAGCAACATGAATTGCAACAACGTAGACCACAACAACATAGCTATAGCATGAGAATAATAATGAGGAGAATGTCAAAAATTATGAGCTGCAACGTATTTGCGATTATGACTTCATGAAAAATAGAATCAATGCAAAATTGCAACATAAGAGTGCTAATTCTTAGTAACAAGAAATTAAATATCAGCCACACACAAATTGCAATGAATGTTCTACCAGATTTTAGAATTGTAGTAGAATGAAAAATAAAGTAGCTATGAATTAAATTAACAAAATTGAAAGGTTAAATCCTACGCTAATATACATGCAGTACATGACTAAGGAGGGGGGCCTACCGCCTTAGACAAGGCACTGAGCTACGAAATCATAAGCATGTGATCACCAACACATCAACACGCGAACAAAAGCATACACATAAATTATATTGCAGAAGTTTGAAAGTACAATAACAATTGGATTCTTATCGCTGTAATAATTTCCTCCCCCCTCAACTATGGGGAAGCTGGCGTTTTTATACTACATGACTGATGTCTAAAATTATACAAAGTGATGGATGGACATTTGTGAGAATCTAGCTATTCATCCATCTACATTGATTCTGTCAAAATTTAGTGAGAATTGAGCGTGTGTTGACTCAATAGGTGAACCAAATTCTTCTTTTAGTCGCCTACTTTCCTCCTATTGCTTTCCTCTATGAAGACCATTTCCCAACTTCTGAATATAGTGTTAACTGTTGTACTGACAAGATTTTTACTCATAACTGCAACAACGATAGACTCAGAGTTGCAACAATGGAGAGTATTCTTAGAGTTGCAGTTGTTGTCTAGATTTGTAAAAATAGAGAGCGTGCTTCGAAGTTCAATAGTTGTCTAGAGTTGTAGAAAAAAAAAGTGCACTTGGAGTTGCGGTAGTTGGTTTGTGCCTAGTTACTTGGAGTTCCAACACAAAGAGTGCACTTGGGTTTGCAACAGTTGGATCATGCCCAAAATTGTGGCCATAGAAAGTGTGCTTGGAGTTGCAGCAGAGAGGTATTGTAGCCACTATGAGGAGTTGCAACTGTTGTATTACTCATGTGTAGAAGTACTAGTACATGAAAGTAGCAAGTTCCTTTAAGAAATATGCAAGAATAGTGCAATGATGGCATATGGGTAAAGATTTGTACATTGATGATAAATGCGAGGAAACTAGATAAGGAGAGTATCAAAAGGAAGTGATTAATGGAAAATGGTAAGAAAAAAGGTATTAGATGGGTGCTGAAAGTATTCCAATTTAGGCACTCGCCAGTCTCATGAAATGGAAACCACCCAAAATACGATGTGCCAAGTCACCTACAGGGAGCACAAAATCCGAGGAAAGATCACCTAATTCAAATAATCAAATCCACGATATTCCCTAATTCCAAGAGGTGAAATAAGTTCCGAGCACAGATTGCAAGGGGGAACTCTTAACAATGGTCAACATGTAGTCTGAGTTCCATAATACAACATAGGATAGAAACCAAGGATGAGGGCACCAAATAAATTGTGGTTATAGGTTAAATAACAATTTCCCTTGACTAATTTAATTACAGCTCAATCACCAATGCAAACTTGGACTATGCCATGAAGGTGTTAGATCAATACAACACTTTAAAAAATGTCACAACCATGTGAGGGTGTAGAGTTTGGTGCAACAATGGATCTCAAAGTCATCCAACATTCTTATAATAGAAGCAAAGACAAAGTCACTCATTGTTAAGGATGGATTCAAAACCAAGCAAGCTCAAGGACCATCTTGAAGTCAACCATAACTAGAAGTACAATGAAAACCAATGATAAGTATGGAAATTCCCAATCAATCAAGTGTTCTCAATGATGCTACAAAAAGAACATACTTACCATATTGCTCCATGTGATCATATAGATAACACTACAACATATTTATCATCAATGGAATCATTAAAAGCATGCAATTTCAATTGATGTAACAAGTATCCAAGAGAAATGTAATTGTTCCATCCATATTCATGACAAAAACTCATGTCATTCACCTCATAATAGAAGAATATGCAATGCATCAATTAATAGAAAGAAAAGCATGAACATTTTCATAAAAAATCCAACTAATTCAACACTAATAATGTCAAGCATAGAGTGAAGCAAAATAGTGAAATTTGAACAAAGCCTAGCATAATGCCTTCAACATAGCAATCTCATAACATCTCAAGCCTTCCACATCTAATAGTAACATCCAAGATCATTAATTGCCATATGTGTTAGGATATTTAGACACTTAGGAGTTAGTTAAGATCAACTTGGTCTAATGTGTCGTTAGGTTAAAGTATGTTTCTTTAGTATGCATTAGTATGCATTTGTAATCCGATGGTCACGATATGTTCCCGACATAGAGTGATCTGGTATCTCATATTCTCCTTGATCTTAACGCTTACATTGATCTGTGGCTTTACACTCGATTGGTCCATGATCTCTATTTAAAGAGAACGGAGGATCATTTGCCTATGATCAATTGTGAGAAACTCTTTGTAATATATTTTCTTTTGCATTAATAAATTGCCTCAAGTTGCCACATTGGTTGGGGTCGTGGATGTTTCCCCATAGGGTTTTTACCTCATAAAAAACATCGGTGTTGATCTTTGATTTGGTTGTGTGGGTGGTTATTGAAGGTGTTCATCCTCTGTTGGAATACTTGTGTTGTCTAACAATATGCTCTATCATCTAATAGACTAGCATCAAACTTTAGGACCCACACGTGCTCGTTAACATGTGGTGAAATGGATACAAGGTCATCAAGTAAGAAGGACACTAGCCAACTCATGAAGGGAAAGCCATACGAGGGTAAGATCATTGAGTAGATTTTGTGTATATTTTGTAGGCATCTACTTAAGTCAAAATAGGTTAATATTTTAGGATTTAGTATAGGAATTTAAACACTTTGCAATTTGTTCTAGTTGATCATTTTAGTGATCAATAGAGACAATATTGAAGAGGTTCAAAATGTTAGAATGTAAACTTATTCACACTTTTATTCTTGTATGCTTAAATTTATCTATAGGACATTGTCCCAAGACACATGTGGATGTTGAGGACATGTCTCAAGTTCCTTATGCAAATTTTGTTGGAAGTTTGATGTGTTCCATTGTCTATGTAGACTAGACATTACCCAAGCATTGGGAGTTTTGAGTAGATATATGTCAAACCTAGGGAAGTAACATGAGATTTCTATAAAGAGAGTCTTTAGATATCCGCATAACACTTTAGATTATGTTGTCTGCTACTAAATAAGACCTTGACTAAATACACTAGTAGATGTACAAGGGTTTGTGGAATCTACAAATTGGGCCAGATATCTTGATCATCGAAGATCCACAACTGGTTATATGTTTATCTTATTTGGTGGAGTAGTCAATTGGATGAGAACGAGGTAGGATGTAGGTGCACTCTTACCTATAGAAGCTGAATATATGGAAGCCATAGTCCATTCATGCAAGTGAGGAAGTTTTATGGTTGCAGAGGTTGTGTTTAGAAATTGGTTTCTTACATAAAGTTGTAAGAGTATATTGCAACAACCAAAGTGCAATATTTTTGGAAAAGAACCCTATTTATCATGTGAAGATGAAAAATATTGATGTATAATATCATTTTTTTTAGAGGTGTGGTTGAAGACAATAAGGTGTTGTTGGAGAATGTTAATGCCTTGAAGAATATTATAGATTTATTGATGAAGTCTATTCCTACTGAGAAATTTTCTTAGTGTAGAGAATGGATTCAATTACCCCAAGTGTGAAAATGGATTCTTATGTGTATCTAGACACCCTTATGAAAATTTAGTGAGTGGTAACTTGTTTGGTTTTCTTATACTTATAACCCCACTCATCTCCGATTGAACACAATTTTCAACTATCTATTTTGCATTGACATGACTTTTTTGTAGTGGCCGTATCCAATGATTTTTCAAAAAAGCATTATGATTTGCATGTATTATTTTTAGCGCACATGCAAGGTATAGTACGATCTTTAATGCTTAGAAATGAAGCATAATGTTAGGTTAATCTCTTTCTTATGATGGCAAGAATTTCTTGAAATTATTCCAATAAAACTTCAAATGAGATTAAACTTAGGAGGAATTCCAACGCCTTCAGTTAAGATGAGTGGTTGGAATCTATTACTATTGGCTTTCAACTTGCCTTGAGGGATGTTGCCATCAATCCAAGGAGAACATGACCATCCCCTCAAATGAAAATCTAGGTAAAACACATTGCGCTTGTACATAATCTAGGTAACGTGGACTATGGTGACTTTTGAAGAAAATGAAACTTTATCATTATAGTTCGTAATACCTAATATAATGCATATTCTATAAACATAAAAAATGTATTCTATAAAAATAAAAATGTTGTATGAAAGCTTTTTATTATTATTATATGAATGTCTTTAATTTATATTATTTTTTGTTATTCAAAATTTACAAGTAGTTTATTTGAATGGTTGAGAGGTAGGTTTTGCACTTTCTTTATTTGGGTTCAATTTTTTTATGATACTTTGACTTGTTGTGATAAGGTTAGAATGGTAGATGCCCTCAAGAGTGGGACCTCCCTCGTGGGTGTATCTCCAAACGTCTTGGACCTTGCTAAATCATAAGTTTTTTACTAGACATTGGCTTGCAAGCTGTTGACACTAGCCTAAATATTATAGCGGTAGCCAACCGGATTTGAACTTGAACCACACTTAGATAATCTCGACCAATTACTTATTCCTCTAAATTTAAACAAAAACAATTACAACATTACCTACCATTTATTTTATGTGCTATATTTAAATTTACCTTTATACTATTTATTTTATCGGTGTGTATTTACATTTTAAAGAGCAATTCTTAATATAAAGTGTAAACATGCATAAGTGGTTTTTTTATTACACGAATATAAAAAAAATAACTTAAGGAGATTTTAATTTGCTCATTTCCTAGAGGGTTTATAGAAGTCTTGTTGTGGGAAAAATGTGAAGAGTTTGGTAATGTTCAAAGGTTAAAAAAGAGTTTGCATCTTATGTCAATGTTTACATTGAGTGAGGTCCAATAATATCTATAAAGACAGTGAGGTTAAGGACTTGACTCTGAGACCTCCTTATAATTCACAACACTCAACCACTCAAACTAACTCACCAAACTAAATTGTAAAAATATTACATGTGATCACCTTCAAACTTTACAAGAAAGTAATTCAAGACGAAAAAAAATATTTTTTTCAACCTAAGTTTTGAGTCTAAATAGAAATATATTAAAACCCCTCTCAAAATTTAAGTGATAAATAAATCTTTAAAGAATTAATTGTTTAAATAATAATTTATTTTAATAATAATTATATTATATAAAAAATAATTAATTAATTTTATAGTAAATAAAAAGTAATTCTAATAAATGTTAAGAGGTAAGAATGATTACAATATAAACAAGTGTTGCATGGCAGCGTAGTTCCTGCCAGGTTGGTATGGGAGTAAATGTGACCTAGTACAGGCAGGTGGCTAGAAAGTTGAAATACATGTGGTTTGTGTGCAGAACATAATATTCCCGAATTAGTTCTTCTTGAAAAAATATAAAAAATTATTAATGTTTGAATGGTTGTTGGACACAGAAAATTTAGCATTACCGAATTGGTTATTTTTAAAACTAGGACATAGAAAGTCATCATAAATAAATCAATTATACATACGAAATATGTATTTGTATAAAGTAGATATTTAGTAAATAAATTATACAAACGAACAATGTATTTGTATAAAGTAGATATTTAGTAAATAAATTATACATACGAAATATGCATTTGTATAAAGTAAATTTTTGGTTTTACAGATACGAAATTTGTAGCCCTCATTGCATACCTAGACAGTTTTTGTATCACGGGTTCTCGGGCTGGCGCGTTGAAAATTGGGTGTGTGATGTTCCGTGGTCTACAAATAGCACCAACTGTTCCGCGATATACAAAATGAGAGGCGTAGTTGCGGACTATAGAAATTTACCAGAAATTAATAATGTCTATTATATAATACAATAGTAATAACATATGTTGCACCGAATTACTTTGCTTTAAAACTAAGGCTTTTTTTTGGAAAAAAAAAAATAGCATTGTCGAATTAGTTTTCTTTGCACATGTTTTATAGAGCATGGACGGAATGCTCATTCCATAATTAGCAAGTCTTTGGATCATGGGTTTTCGGGCTGGCGGTTTCAAAAATGGGCCTCTGTTGTTCCGTGTTTTACAAAAACCATCGACAGCTCCACGATATACAAATTGAGAAGCGGGCTTGCGAACTATAGAAACTTATTATAAAATAAATAATGGTTGTTACATCTATCGGGAAATTACATCAACATCATTGAAGACCCAAAAATTAGCATACAATAGGAGACAAGAAATGTAGCATATCTGAATTAGTTTTCTTTGGAACAAACAAGAAGGTTCCTGGAAACCCAAAATTTAGTATACAATAAAGACATTTTCGAATCAGTTTTCTTTGAAATTTAACAAAAATTAATAATGTATGTTACATGTTTGTGGAAATTTAAATGTGTTTGTCATACAGACTGGGATTGGGGCTCCCGCGGACCATAAAAAGAAATAAGTACAAGAATTAGGAACGTTGAAAGAAGTGTGTAATGGTAGAGAGGAAGACTTGAAAAGAAGAAATTGGAACTTATGAGTCTTTGGTTACAGTTTTCTATTTAAAGAGGACATAAGTGGATTGATAAAACAAGATGGCAGTATAGACTTACTATGAAGCCGATGCGTTTTTGTTGTTGTCGTTGATGGACAGTGGACTCATGTTGATCGGTTGTTGCCCTTCCTGGACGAGGCTTTCCATTATGAGTTGGAACCATTCTTCGATGTAGTTTTTCATGGGGGCTTTGTTGATTTCATCCTGGATCTCTATGTCATAAAGGTCATTTTCTAATTTCCTTAGATCCATTGAAATACTATGCAGACTCTGTTCAATTTCTTCATTGTGTGAGGCATAGTCTAGTACCCAGCGCTCGTGCTCATCTAGACGATTTTCAAGTATGCCGTAAAACTTTTCGAAAGACAACCCCTTTAAAATATCAACTTGTTCCTGGAACGCTTCTTTGGTGAATGACAAGGATTTGAGAATTTAGTTTGGATATTGAGCCTCGTTGGTATTTCTGGCTAAGTCCATCTGGAGCAAGCTTGTGAATAAATTTTCCTTTTCTGATATGACTTGTTTACATGATTTGACAATGAGGTGAAGGTTCTCAATTGTTTTTTTCCAGCATGCTTTTACTTTTTTGGTGTGCTTTGGGGAGGGGAGTTTCTCCTGTCTTCTTTTTAGTTCCGATGTGTTCAGGGCATATTTGGCAAAAGGGTCCAGCACCTGATGACAAAAAAGCTGTTCATTTTTTAAATTCACCTCCAAATGTTCAAGCAAATCATTGGCCTTATTTCCGAAGGAAACTAAATTTTGCGATGTTTCCCAGGCTTCAGTAACTAGCTGCATTCTTTTGTTGATGTTGTTCTCTACAAGGGCTCTGGAGCATGCAAGGAGGGTAGAGGATACTTTCGTCTTCGCTGCAGTGGTATAAGGCACGATTTTTGCCAAAGGAATGGCAAATTATGGTGTTGCAATGAAAGCCTGTTCAAATTCGTTGAGGCGGTGTTTCAGATTTGCATAATCCATCTCCATTCATCCAATGGAATCGCGAAGAACGTCACCGGTTACCTGGTGAAACGAGCAGATTTTGGACGGGGTCATTTGACTAAATCCAATCTTTGTTCGAGATTTACCTTTCCTGTTTGTTACATCTCTCTTTTCAATGACCATACTTTTAGATTGGCTATCAAAAACAGCACTCTGGATTACGAAGGATTCATATATGTCAAAAAATTCGGTGTTAGATATGTCCACCGCGAATGACCCAATTTTTTGCATCTGCTCAGCTTCAATTTCAATTTGCAGTTTTCCACTGTCAATTTTGGGTTCCTTCGCGTGCCCTGCATTGTTTTTTTCTCTTCTTCGTCAGTGGAACTTTGTGAGAACTATCAATATTTATGTGAGGAGGGTTCTTATCTCCTCCTCCGTTCGAAGATTTTTGGGTTGCTTTCTTACTGGGATGGACCGTCGAAGCGACGCTTCGTAGTGTCATGCTCTTGGGAGTGTTGGTGGGGGATTGGGTACTCTTCTCACCTGATACTTTTCCATGATGTCTGTACAATTCAGTTGCGCTTTGCAATGTCTCTACATTGCAATGGGCAGAAGCAGGATTGTTGTTGACACTGTCCCTGTCTTGGGTCAGGTGTCTATGGATAAAAGAGGTGTTAAAGCCAACACCCAGTAAATGTTCTCCAAAAATGCCATTGGGGTCGAACCCTTTTATCCTTTCAGCGTACGTTAGGTTCAATTTCTTGAAATGGGTGGCAAACTCATCAATCTTGTTGATGTTTCTGCACACGAAGTCTCTGACTTTCCATGGCAGAGGAATGAATTGCTTTTTTTTCTTGTCATGGAAAAAATGCAACTAGTGGTTGTATTGCCTTGCTATTTATGCAACAAACATCTTGTCTGTGATGTGGCATGGAAGGAAGGCAGGATTTTTCTTAGAGCCAAAGACCACGAGGAGACTGTGATTTTCCTTTTTCTCAAGTGTGCCCTTCTTGTTCAAAAAATTGCTTGCGTGGCCAGACATCCGCGGAGCATCCTTGCCTAACAGTAAATCTTTGAAAACTGAGACAAAGCCATTAAAAACTTCATAAAAACAATGGGAGGCCTTGTGTCTCCACAGGGCGTCGTGCCAGAATGTTATTGGGTCGAATCCACAGTTTATTTTATTGGAAAGAGAATGTTTTGGAAATGGGCAGCAATACACAATTCAGAAAATCAAGTAGGATGACATATAAAATTTATTTGATTCTTTGAATCGTGACAATTGGGAACAGAGTTCAATGGATATTAGCTTTCCCCAATCAAAAATGTCTTGTTCCTTGACTGTGAAATACAAAATATAAATAATTATATGGGAAATGCTTGATGTGGATGCCTGTCTCGTTATTCTTGTAAACAACCAAGCAATTTTCTTGAATGGATTTCTAAAGGAACTTACCTGGAGCCTTGTGATATCTTCAGGAACTGTTGTCGAGTCTTCGAGGAAGTCAGCTAAGATGTCCAACCCGTTATGATGTTTTTCTAGAAACTACTTGCAGTCTTGTCCTCTGAACGTTAATGTTGGTTTCGGCAATTTGAACATCTCGCAGAAGAGTTGAGGTGACAAAGAAACAGGAGAATGGTAGCGCAGTGGAATAATTCTTTGGCCTGGAATATATTTTTCGGCGCACCAAGAGACCACCTCCTTATAGTCAAAAACCTCAGGGACGCAGCTTGCACAAGCGATTCCGGAGATCCAAATCACTTCGTTCTGGGCGGAGCGAGATGAATAGTAAAAGTATGCCCTAGACCACTGGAACCTTTGGTCCTCTTCTGCAAACATATTTATTGTATCTCCACAAAATTGTTGTCGACCTGCTGCCATAGGTCTACAAAGACATTTATTTGTTCCAGACAATGAATAAAATGAAAGGTTGGAAGGGCTAATATAACCCTGCGCAAATTTTGGTTGAAAGTGTGTGAATGGGAGATGTCCTCGAGACTTTCGTTGATTAATGACAATCTAGATGGTTGTTGCATGATGCGTTGTTAACATTAAACACTACTAATTGCATATATAGAAATGCGAACATGGTGGATATTGCAATGAGCGATTAAGCATTGCAGATTTCTTGAGCGGCCCAACACAACAACGCGTGTTGGAGATGAACAATCGGAAGGGACAAAATAAGTTTCTGCACATCTTGGTTTAATGTGTAATAATGGGATATCTCCTCGAGTTTTTTGCCCATTAATGACAATGTTGACGGTTCCTGCATGGTGACCTGTTAGCATCAAAGGTTTCTAATTGCATAGTAAGAAAGTACGGAGGTCACGGGCAGGGGAAAAAAACCGCTACAAAATAGAGTTGCAAGGTAGAACTGTTGAAGGTGAGGGCGCCAGGGTCAAATTGTATGTCTCAGAACTTTTTGATTACAATACGCGTAACCCGCCAACTGTGGCGATAAAATTGGCTAAGTATGGAAAGTAATAGCGGTCGGTCGGAGGAGTCGTGTGATTATATAGATGGAGATAAAGATATCTCAACCCGCCAACGCTGGAACCCATGTTTATAGAAAGGCGACTATGTATATAACCACAAAGCGATAATGCAAGGGAAGAATAAAAGGGAAAAAGGACCAACGATTCCATGGTGGAAATGTAAATCATGAAAATTTTGAGTGCAATATGCATATCAGGGAAGAAGAAGCAGAAGACTTCGAATGCGCTAACCTAAAACACTGACTAAGAATTTGATATTTCATGAATCCGTGAACAGGAGGATCCAAAATAGGGTCAGAGGTATGGATGGTCAAATTGTATTATTCGGAACATTTGAATGCACAATCTATAACACGAAAGAGGGGACGATGTTGGAACCCGGTAGTCAATTTCTATGTTGTGAATGCCTGGATGCGAACTGTTTTGTATTGTTGTGTGAAGTTGTCACTTGTAAGAGTCATTAGTAAGAGCATAGAAAATGTATATTAGGAAGCACATTTGTCAACTGTGGTACAATGAAGCTTGCAATTTCAAGGAGCACGCGATAGAATTGTAGATTGCCAACCCAACAATCGTGGACATAAAATTGCCTAAGGTGTGATTATATACATGGAGATAATGAGAGCCATAACACAGGGGAAGAAGAAAAGGGAAAAAGGAGAAAGGAGTCGGCGGTGGAATTGTAGATCAGGGAAATTTTGAATACAATATGTGAACCTGGTAGTCAATTTGTATATTGCAGAGGACCGAAGTAAATAATTTGAATGTATAATTTGTAACATGGAAGAGTGGATGATGTCGGACCCGCACCTATGTCCAGTTGTCACTAATAAGAGGTAATTTAGTATTGAAAATAATATTTTAGATTCTGTTAAATACTTCATAGGGATTAGTATCCGTAAACAATGGCAATCTCCACCCCGCCAGCCTTGCATTCCGTGTGTAAATTTGTATATCGCGGAACTTGAAGGACTATTTGGAGGACACTGAACAATAGAAATGCAATGTCGAGTCAGCCAGTCCGCAGCTCCGCTTCTCAATTTTTATATCGCGGAATTTTGGGTGCTATTTGTAACACACGCAACAATGGAGGGCCAATTTTGAGCCCGCCCGCCCGAGAACCCGTGATCAGAAATGTCGGTAGGTATGAAAATGAACAACTTCCAGTTATATTCTCCATGCGAGGATATAGATGGAACTGAAATTGGTCCCAACGTGGCAACCGTGGACATAAAATTGGCCAAGTATCGAAAGCAACAACGGTTGGTCGGATTTGTCGTCTGGTTGTATAGATGGAAATAAAGATATGCCAACCCACCAACGCTGGAGTTGCATATTTTGTGAACCCGCCAAAAGGAGGATCCAAAACGGGTTGAGAAGGTATCCGCAGAGGAGACGAGGCCTAGACCTTCTAATTGTATTGCTCCTAACATTTGAATGCATAATCTATAAGACGGAAGAGCGGACGATGTATGGTAGTCAATTTGTATATTGTGGAGACTGCAATTCCAACTGTTTCGTACCTCTGTGTTCAGTTGTCACTAATAAGTGCTAATTTAGTATTCTAAATAAATTTTTAGACACTATTAGATACTTCACAGGGATTGACATCCATAAACAATGGAAATCTGCACTCCACCATTTCTGCATTCAGTGTGTCAGTTTCTATATCGTGGAACTGGGAGTGTTGTTTGGAGGACACGAAACACTAGAAGTGCAATGTTGACTCAGCCAGTCCGCAGATTCGCTTGTCAATTTGTATATCGCGGAATTTTGGGTGCTATTTGTAGGCTACAGAACAATGGAGCCCCATTTTTGAGTTCGCATGCGCGCCCAAGATCCCGCGATCGAAAATGTCACTAGGTATGGAATGCAGAATTTGTGCGTGCTTTATATAATATCATGTCCATATTTTATAGTCCCATAATACATGGGAAGAAAATAAGGGAAAAAGGACAGAGGTGTTGGCAGTGGAATTGTAGATAATATACGGGAATAAGAGAAGGGAAAAAGAACTAAGTTTCTCGCAGAAGAACATCAGGGTTCGCAAGCGTCGGCCCGCGGGCATAAAATTGGCTAAGTATGGAAAGGAACAACACTCGGTCGGATCCGTCATGCGAGGATATAGATGAAGATGTTAAAGCATGAATTGCAGATGACAGAGGTATCTTTCATACCACTTTGTCCACTTGTCACTAGTAAGAGCATTGTTGATGTATATTAGGAAGGATGTGAAGTTGCTAGGGATGGAAAGAAACAACAGATGCTTTGAACAAAGTCAACGTGTCTGAGGAACCCGCGATGAAATTGTAGATCACAGATATTTTCAGTGCAAGATGTATATTGTGGAACAATAAGCAGTTGGGTTCGCAAGCATCAGCCCCGCAGTGGCAGGCATAAAATTGGCCAAGTATGGAAAGGAACAAATCACTGACGTTGTTTCGCTGCAACATGTATATGATGAAACAGGGGACATATGTGCTAGGTATCACGAACCCGGGGCCTGGTGCCTAGATAACTGGGCAAGTATTGGCCAAGACAAAGTTGTGATATCTATTTAAATATTTTTCATACTAGCATCTATCAATGAACAAAGTTTTCATATTTATCTGAATAGTATTCATATTAATATATATTAATGAATTGGTTGTTTCAAATGCAAATGATCTCCCAATCTGCAATATGCTTTTCGGCTTGCAAATTTCACTGGAACCTCAAAATTTTTTACTGCAACATGTACATAGCGCAACAAGAAACATGAATTTGCATTGTGGTCCCAATGACATAAACTCCTTATCATCTATTCATCTTGTATTCGTTGCAATGAGATCAGCAAACACCGGCTCTCCATAAACATCAATATCTAAATTAAATTAAATGCAATCAAAATTTGGTGACTTTTAAGTAATTAAAGCATAAATTGCATATTACAGAAGTTCTTAGGCTAGAAGATGTATATGACGGAACAATGGACATAGTTGTTTAATACCACAAATCCAAACATAATTGCCTAAGCTTTGCGGAAGAGGATTTTTTTTTGTATTTATTCCAATACTACTGATATTAGTGTATATGCACAGATATTATCAAATAGAAGAAGTTGCAATATATCCAACAAACTTCACAGGAACATTGTGTCAATAGTTCAGTTGCCATTTCGTTACTCATTATTAATTCTATTCACGGAACCCAAAGAATGGGAGTAGCATGAGTCCTCTAATTTCTTTCTTTAAATACAGAGTCGCCGCCACATAAGTATGGCCTATGAAAAATTATTCTTACATGTAAAATGTAAACAAAGAATAGGCCAGGTTTTATTTAGATTGAAGTACTAGGTAGCAGAAACAAAACCTTGTGTTTCATGTTTAACCACACAAGGGATAAAGGTAGAAAATACAATTAAAACAAATACCAGAAATTGGAAAATACTGTTAAAAAATAAACCGAAATTATTCTATATTCAAATAAGGTGGGTTACAAAATACAGTCGAGGCTATTTTCGACAACGATTGTGATTTTGCTTGTCGTCGACCAATTTAAAATATGTACATTGATGAAGCTTCTTCACAGTATTGTACTTAATCGGTGCTGCCAAGTACATCTATCCCACTTTTTTTAATATCTTCTCTCTTCCAGATATGGCCTGCTTGCAATGCCTATTTATTCAACATTCCATTATTTGTCAAGTATTAATTTCCCTCTACTGTCGAAAAGTTGGGGTTTAAGGTGATTTTCTTGCAATGTTCCTGACCCTTGACATCTGAGACAACTTACAACTGCCATTCAAGACGATTTCAAAGTGGAAGGAGTCGTTCTATGTCACAACAACTAAAGCAACGGAAAATAATTCAAGTACGTAGTAACTGGTATTCTCCCTATATTCGATCATATGTTTGGTTGATAAGCCTGCTTGAGGATCTGTATGTGGAACTTCTTTGATTTATTACAGTAAATTGGAAGGAACGTCCAACCCAGATGAAAAAACAAACTCTGTTGAGGTACATAACTTCTTCGGGTAGTATAGGTGTGGCAAGTGCATCAAATGCTGCAAAATGCACCAGAATAGGTCTGGCAAGTGTATCAAATGTTGCAGATGGCATCAGAATATATCTTTCTTCATAGCCATGGAGATATGGTGGCCCACATAAAGGTCTGGAATGTTCAGAGGTGATGCCAAATATGCAGAGTCTGCAACTACATCCAAAGGAAACGGAACAAACTTTCACAAAGAACATAGCTTTATGTCAAGTCGGCTACCAGACCCACATGCAGGTCATCATACTATGAAATAGAAACTTTTGCAGTGATAAAATGTCATTTTATCGACCCATACAGTTTTTGCTACCCGCCTCGATAGACAAATACTTGTGTAATCTGTACAACTCGATACACTTGCCAAATCGATACTTAAACGAAGAACTATTTTGCACCCGACCTCAAAATCCATTACAATTCCTAGCAATAAAACAAAGAATTTCAACCAACAAACCTCCAGCCAACATTTTCAACGAACCAAAGCATCGAACACAGGGAGAACACAAACCAGAAAATACTTGTTCTGTTTTTTTCGTCCTCTCTGAGTTTCTCTTTGTATAACAGAGCTTTGTTTTTACTCAAAGCTCACATCACATAAAACCAAGCTCTATTCTTTCATCTGCTCGTCAATCGCATCTCTAAGTTGTCTTACATGTGCATGACCAGGAACATTAGAACAAAGGCACCCTAAAGCGCAACTCTTTGACCATAGAGAGAAATGGCAATAAGTATTTAAAAGCAAGGCTGAATGGTCTGTCGTAGATTTTGTGTTGATTCGTTTTAATGACAGATGTTCTCGATATTTTCACTTATTAATGCCAATATTTTTGAATATGTACGCTCAATAGTGACTACCAACACGTATTAAAATTCCCATATCCGAGCAGATTATGAAATATGACATCTAAGATATGCACAATATTAAAGACTGACATGACGTCAAGGCCTCTGTGGGTGACATGTTCGTGAACTTTGACAAAGCTTTTAAGAAAACTAAAATTGCACAAGCAAAAAATAAAATAAAAATTATTTCGCAAATTCAAAATGCAGGCAAAAAGAAATTACCAGATCCCATAATATTCGTCTATCTATTCATTTTAATGGGAGATGTCCTCCAGTTATTAAAGCCCATCATTTTGAAATGCACAATATTAAAGAGGGACATGACATCAAGGTCTCTATTGCCGACACTTTCGTGAACTATGATGAAGCTTTGAAGAAAACTAAAACTGCACAAGGAAAAAAAAAATCGCAAATTTAAAATGCAGGCAAAAACAAATTACCAACTCCCATAATATTTGCCTGTCTATTCATTTTAATTGGATATGTCCTCGATCTTTCCAGTTATTAAAGCCCATCTTTTCGAACCTGTCTGCTCGGTTCTAACTTTTCAAAGCATATTTAATGTGTATTGGGAAGCACAGAAGGTAGCGGGGATGGATCCCTATGTAATAAGCGTTACTACTATTGTTTTGTTTTTGTTCACGAGCGTATGTAAAACGTACGCAAAGAAAAGTAATTCGAGAATGATAGTTGTTTTGCAGGAGCCCTTGAAATGCAAATAGTGTGCAAGCCCGATTTTCTTTTTGTATATCGTGGCACTGTCTGTGCTATTTGTTGGACACAAAACAACAGGGACGGAACCTAGAGCCTGCCATCCGAAGAACCCACGATCCAAAAAATGCTCACTATTTTTTTTTTGTGTTTTTTGTCCACCAAGGTATGTAAAACGCACGTAAAGTAAACTATTTCAACAATGTTAACTTTTTTGGACATGACGGCCTTGAAATTCAAATAGTTCGCAAGTCCGATTGTCTCCGATTGTCAATTTTCAGTCGCCTACCCTGACAACATGCAATGCAAAAACTGATTAAGTATGGGATGATGGCTCTGTGTAGGCTATATATATCTATTCTATAAAATTACATATTTCCTATGTTTAATCTATGTTGTCCAGGAAACCTATAATTTGATAAATTTCAATGTTCTTTGTCCAGGAGCCCTACTGTTAAAGAAAACTAATTCGAAAATGCCAATGTATACACCATAATTCGATACAACCTATCCGCGAAGGCGCGTCCATAATACTGGCTAAGTATGGAACCCAATTGCGGTCGGTCGGAATGATCGTGAAACTCTCGCTGCTGACTGATTGTCAATTTGTATATCGCGGAACTCTCGAATTGTCAATTTTCAGCCGCCTACCCCATCAACCCACCATGCAAAAACTGGCTAAGTATGGGATGACAGCTCCGCGGTCCAGGAAACCTATAATTTCATAAATTGCATTCTCTTCTGCCCAGGATTATTTTAAAGAAAACTAATTCGAGAAAGGAAATGTATACACCGAACATGACCTATCATAGTCCGATAGAACCTATTCACGAAGCCGCATCCATAAAAGTGGCCAACTATGCAACTGAACGACGGTCGCTCGGAATGACCACATAAACGCAAAAAAACTAGAGTCAAACGCAGTTTACAACAGGAAAGTAAAAGGGAGAGAACAACTATATCTCCCACACAGCAAAAGCCATTGTCATAACTATAAAACCATAGTAACACAGAATCCATGTAAAAAGCATTGGCAGCCATGAAATATATTTTGAGGCCAACAAAATTTGCTTCAACGCGTAACAAATGCAATTTACACCGCCTGCAATTCTTTAGTCTGTTATTTTATCTTAATAGTATTATATGCAAACTGTAGTGCAAAACAAAATGTGACCAAAGATCCAACCGCAGATGTAGCATCCCAACATTTGCAAACCCTGGCCAAACAAGAACAAGCACCAAACAATAACCCAGCTAAGAAGCACTAAAAGGCCCAATAGCAGGCACAGGACCAGTACCCTTCAAAGTCGAATCAAGAAACAATAAACAACATACAGCGAAGAAAGAAGCAAGCATCAACCACCCCCCCAGGAACGATGTTGTTCCAATCGCGATTGCAGAAACCCAAATGTCCAAACTGCAACAACACGAACATGCAAGCAAGAACAACGACAACATGCAAATAAGAAATCAGTGGCATGCAAAAAGCAAGCATGGACCCTCGAACCAACAATGTTGTTGGAGCATAAAAATTTTAAAAACAGAAGAAAATGTCTTGTAAAAAGCCTGTTAAGTAACCATTCAACACTACCAAGCCTGTTAGGTAAACATTTAAGTCTGTCAGAAATGCACTGTAAACATTTAAGACAAAAATTCAATGTGGCAAGACTCTGACGTATCCCAAAAAGAAAAATTATATTTTTTGTAACAATAGTTCGAACACCACATAATGTTTTGGAAAGCCAAACTTTGGATATGCCACCATATCTAACATTGCCATAAATTTACCTAGCATAAAATGCTAAACCAAACATTCGAATTAATGCTAGCATTAATCCACCATTGACGAATGCATAACAAAATATATGATTAAAAAAAGACCATATACGATCAAATACTTTGGATATGCCAACATATATAACATTGGGAATAGCGAAGCCGACAATAAGACGTCCAATCCCTTGTCCAATCATATCATGACAAATATAGTACTTTTTTTTATATAAAAATTGATGTTTTCAGTTCCTTGGTTCCAACAATAGATAATATGGAAATATTTGTGGTCAAAGGACAGACTAAGATGAAGTCAACGATTTATCGATCACTATAGTCCCTCTACACCTACGACATGGACTAATAAATAATAAAAATCTATACATAAAAACTTTGTAATAAAATATTTATACTTACCTAGAATGAAAGAATATGTCTACCCAATAAGTGTGAGTAGTGGGCACACCATCATATGACATTTAAAGCATGGCCTATCAACTCATGCACCTTTTCAAAGTCCCCAAAATGCAAGACATTTGGAATTTATTGAGGTGAAAAGGTAACCACCATCTAGTTATTTTTTTAATACATCCATTGGCATGTATGCTATCTCTTTAGAAAGCATATGTCTGCTTGTTTGGTACAAGTAGTGGGCACACTATCATATGGCATTTAAAGCATGGCATATTGATTAAGAGACCTATTTAAAGTCTCAAGAATGTAGGGTATTTAGTCATTTTTTTAATATATCCATCGGAGTTTTTGCTATCTCATTGCAATCTAGGATCACTTGCTTAAACTTTTGGATCTCTTCTCTTCAGTGAACATAAAAATGTTATGACAAGAAAATATTCATACAAAATTTTTTTTATTTGTTTTTCTTTTACAATTATGATACTAAAGGTGAAAGTGTTTATTAGTAAGATAATTTAAATTAGTTAAATATTTTTTTAATTTATGTTTAATTTTTTTTTCAAAAATAAAAAATAAAAAAAATGATAATTTTATTTATAATAAATAAAATTATAAAGTTGTATGTTTTATGGTATTCAAAAAAAGAGTTTAACATTTATTTAGAGCACATATTCTCTTCATACTTTCTTAATTTTTTTTTAGTTAGTTTGTCTGTAATTTGCATGACTAGCCTATAGTTTAAGAAATCATGACCCAAGGGTTTCTAAACTTTCAAAATAACTCAGGGATCGTATTTAGCCTAGGCCACATCAACTTCTTAACATGGTTGGATTTTAGGTGTCTCCTCCCAACTAGCCAAGTTTCGAACCTATGTCGCCTTATAGAACGAGACCCATCAAAACCAATCACACTAGCAAGATTTGACATACTTGTCTATCTTTATACATATAACAACCAAGTATTTATTCCCCCAAAAAATACATAAAACTAGTATATATATCAACATGCTCTTTCTTGTCTCAAAATGTTATATAGATAATTATATCAAAAGTAAAATTGTGATCATCCCTCAGTCAGAAAAAGAAAAGGGACATTCAAAAAATAGTTCAACATTCATTTAGAGAAGATACTCTCTTCATACTTGCCCATCTTTATACATATAACATCAAGGTGTTTCTTTCCCAAAAAATTACATAAAAATGGTACATATGTCATCATGCTCTTTCTTTTCTCAAAATGTTACATAGACGCTTATATCAAAAAGTAAAGTTGTGATCAACCCTTCATCAGAAAAAGAAAAACATTTCATTATATACAAGAAGCATGTGTAAAATATGTGGAGTGACCATTCTATAGAATGGAAGTATTCCATGTGTCACGTTCCAATCCCAATCAAACTTTTGAAAGGTCATCCACTATGTTGTCACTGTCCATGTCCCTGTGAGACAAAATGATATGTGAGAAAGTTGTCATTTGCATTTGTATATCATCATAAAGAGATTGTAAAATAAAAGTTATTATTTGTATTTTTTTTTCTAATCCATTTGATGACCAAGAAAGACACCAAAAATTTGAATTTTTTGAAACCCATGTTCTTAGCTAACTTAAAAAGTAATTTAAATGTCATTAGTTTATAGAAATTATTATATTCCTAACCAATTCCCAAATAGAAAAAGATATGATGTGTGGAAGAGATATAGAAATCCTATGCACTTTCCTTAGGAGGATTTTTTTACGAAACTCCATCTAAATATGCCTAGAAGTGACTCGTTTATACTATATTTCTCATCTAAATATAAATAATTTTAAAATAATTAATAATTAATAAACATTAGTGTTAAACATCGTTATAATTTATTTATTTTTAAAAATTTTATCTATAAAAAAAAAATTTGTTACGTATGCATTTTACACATTAGTTACATTTTGAAACTTTATATTGGATGAATAACAATTTTTGTTACGTATGCATTTTACACATTAGTCAGTGCATATTATTACATTTTGAAACTTTATATTGGATTAATAATGACCATAAAAAATATGTACATTAGATATTAATCTTTTGAATAATATTTAATATTTTATGTTTCTAGATATTTTTAAATTATACATCATAACAGGATTTGTGGAGAAATGGCATGATCACATTTTTAAAGATGTTGTATACACTTTTATAACATTTTTTTAATGACTCCCCGATTCGAGTGACTAACGAACGTTGCATGCCAGAACTAAGGCCATTGGAGACCATGTGTCGGGTTGGCACGTGTCTCAATGACTCATCTAGTTCCACCTCCTCATGCAAGTAATTAATATGATTAAGTGGGCAATTAAACTATCGGGATTGACAATTAACTCGACATGGATGGTTATGGAGCAAGCTCTAATACGGAGGCTTGGCAATCAGGGCAAGGATCTTTGCACAAGCGAAGGGTTCATTTGGAATCAACTTGGATATGGTCGTACGTGAGCTAGCCTAGCGATGGCAACCTTCCATGGTAAATCAATGTAATTGCTAGTAATTGCAGCTCCAGATCGAACATACTGGCATTCAATTCAGATTAATTATGAGGGTATGTAATCTGGGGGATATGCCATTAAGATGGAAGGAAACGATCAAGGCCTTAAAACAATGTTTCCAATTCAAAAGTCTGTAAATAATACAACTTTAATCATCATGGTTGTTGGTTCTCAACGAGTGGTTGGACTTCGACTAGGGATTGGTGAGGGGTATGGATAGTGCATACAAGTTAGGAGCTCTTCCTATTGGCTCAGTGGTGACATTAGCCACTAGAGCAAAGCTATGGACAGAGGACGGACCAAAGCTATGGACAGAGGACAGACCATGGGCGGAGGAAGGACTTTGCATCCAAGTATTCCACTCTTATGATATCAATAGGAAGCAATAATGGCCTAGTTGAGATTTTCATTGTTCGTACCCCTTGGGAAACTCAGGTTGCTTTGGAAATATTGGAAGCAAATGTTCGCCTAGAAAGGACTATAACCCCTGATAGTGAAATAGATGTAGAAGTGGTTGCTTGGAAACTGGACTCTGGGTCATCTCAATCATGGGAGACCAAGTACTATAGAACCATAGATTTATATTGGCATATGAAGGCACTATTGGGCAGAGCATTGACAGACAAACATGCTTCCCACAATGAATTATCCATGCAGTTGGAATACATCCAGCTTTGAATCAAGACAATGGATAGGAAAGTCTCCATTATGGCAAAGAAGACCACGAGCCTCAGCTTCAACGACCCCAGCTAAGAAACTCCTCAGGTGTTAGGGTACAATTTCCCCTCCCCTCCAATTCAATCTCCCATGTTTAGTCACTTTAAACAGGGATGATTTTAGGGGCTAAATTTCGCTCATGGGCTAATTTTCCATGTTTTTTCCAAAAATGAGATTCGCTATTTTAAAAATGATTCGCCCAAATTCTATAGGATAAAATTATTTTACCTTAAAAATCGCCAAAATTTTATAAAAACTATATAAAATAATTAGAAATTTGAATATTTTTACAAAAAATCGCCAATCATTTATAGTTAGCATACTAAGGATTAGTAAGATTCGCCAAGGTTTCTAAATTTTAAAATAAATTTCCATCCTTAAAATCATCCCTGGTCACTTAGATGTTTATTTTCCTCATAATTACTGTAGACAACTTGCAAAGCATTAGATAGACACTAGACATGTAGTTCCTGAGGCTGGCAGTTTTTGTAACAAACATTTAGCTCTCAGCCACACCATATTTTTTTATCAATTTCAGGCAATAAACCTGAAGAAACAAATGTTTTGTTGTTGGTCTAGTTCTCCATGTGGCAAGCCATCAACATAATACATATATTTTTGCGAGTAATATTTTAATGTAGTTTAGTTAGCTTACAAAAAAAAACATTTTCTTTAAATGACTAAATATCAATTGTTTTATAAAAGTCAACGATGACAACACATTCTACAAGATAAGTTATATGCATCATGTAGTAAATCAACAATTGATAATGTGTTATTTCTATCATGTCCTTTAGATGATGAATAGTGTAATATCCAACGAACAGAAGAAGATGGTACACACTCAATCATTGACTTACTGCATAATGCATAATTTTCTCCAATCCTACAATATTTCAAATTAAAACCACTAATAAACCATTGGTACACACTTGATACCCCATCTTTATACTAACTTTTATGGAAAATTCAAAACATCAAATCAAGATGTAGCCTGTGAATAATGAGATGAGGTGATAACAATTGATTGAGGTTTATAGTTGGGTTTGCTAAGCTTCCCATCAAAGGTGGTAGGATTCGGCCCTAAGCCTCTCTATATGTTGCTAGAATATAACACGATTCAATCGATGAGCAAAGACACGTGTCAATTTATTTTTTCAAAGTAATATTATGCACTTAACATGCCGAAGAATAACATAGTATTGTAGGTTACGAGGTATTTATCAACAATGTTATATATAACCTAATAACAATATGCATGAATCACTAAAGGTGGTGTGTTTCATATGGGAGGCAAAGTGTTAATATAGTCTAGTCAACGAAACGATCGACCTCTGCATATTGATCGCCCTCATTTTATATTTCCATCTTCACTAAATATCCATCACATTCACTTGCATTTTCTAAACAAGTGTTGCATGGCAGCGTAGTCCCTGCCAGGCGGGACGCGGAGTAAACGCGTGGGTAGCAAGTTGCAGTACACGTGGTATTCCTGAATTAGTTTTATTTGAAATTTATCAAAAATTATTAATGTTTGGTACATAACCAATGCAACCCAGCAATTACGGAGTGGCATGTAGGCGAAG